>RJWJ010034842.1:0-17009 GCA_004363605.1 Indri indri | reverse complement strand
TGGATTAGAAAATCAATTTAGTGATAGATAAGCTTGAAAAAAATAATAAACATCAGAATGCAACACACGCAAATTTTATTTTTTTTAGTTACAAATTTCATGACAAATGGTATTAAATGAAGACAAAAGTGAGCCAATCTAGTAATAAGTAGAGGACTATTTATAATTTTTACTATTATTAATATAATAAAATTAATTTGTCTATATATTCTAATGTTTCTCTTGCATCTGCTAATTATACTCACGATTGTCTTTTTCTTTGTCATTAATTTATGTTCTTATCAGTCATCAATAAATCTGTTTCCCCAATAAATATTAAATGTCATGATTTCTCAGAAAATAATATTTTTGAGATATGGGAAAGAAAAAGCTTAAATCAAAACATAGTATGCATAACTAAACAAAAGATGTATAGAATGATAAATTGATTGGTGGCACAATTATGTTTAATTGCTATATTTACTGAATGTATCCAAATACCAATAATAATCATAAAAGCTATCCAAATATAAATTTTATGTTAACAGACTCACTAGAAAACTCTGTATTATTTACACTGCAGCATAGAGATAAATGAGGTCAGTGCTATGTGAAATGCTGTCATAAACTGAGAGAAAAGAAGGTCTACAAAATGACAAATATCACAAATGTGACAGTCTCCTGATGTTTCTGAGACACTGTAGTATGCTTATCAGCGAAACATCCCTGGGGATATATTTTTTGCAGAAACATACAATTCTTGACATTACTGATGAAAATCCCTTTACGTTATTACTGTGATGCTACTTATCATTTTCCAACTTAAAAGCAAATGTAGATTTGATGATCTCAGCTGCCATGGTTTCTTGGCAAGGCTTTAAACACACTTGCAGGGAATTTCTACCACTGGAAGAAGAGATTCAATGTAAAGAACACTAGTTTTTACAGTGGCCAGCTACCTACTCCACCCTATTATCAGTTACAAGAATTTGAAAAGTAGCAATAGAAGAGGTGTTTCTGGGGTCACTTAGAAAAAGTTGAAAGAATAGCAATTGTACACTATTGTTTAACCAGGAGGTCCTTTACAATGCTGTAGTAGAGAACTAGTCTCATTATGATGCAAGTATTAGTAGAAATTGAATTAACAGAATCTCTTTTATCTCTTTTTTTTTTAAAAGCAGTATTGAGCCTTCATTTGGGGGAATATTTTTGCTTGAGCAAAACAAGCCAATTCACAAAAATGGGCAAAATATTTGCTTGAGGAATATTTTTCCTTAACGATGGGTTCCTGCTGTTTTCACATGAACTGGGAAGAAACCATCCTAGGAGAATCACTGGCTCTCATAGTTAACTCTAGAGTTTAGAAAGAATTATCCCCAGTGCAACGGGCCATTTAGGAATATTTAGTTGTGAAACAAGGAAAAAAAAAAAAAAGAAAAGGAAAAAAAGTTAACACTGATGTAACTAGCCAGAGAGTTTGGATAAACAAAATCCAAACCACGTTCCCCTAATATCAGGAAAAAACAAGGAAATCTGATGTCACCTCTTCTATTCAACATTTTATTGGAAGTTCAACTAATGCAACAGGTCACAGACATAAACAAGCAGTATCCATAATAAAAAAGAAGTAAAACTGTCTTAATTCACATAAAGCATGATCATGTATGTAGAAAATCTTGCAAAATCTATAATAAAAGCTACTATAACTAATAAGTTAAATTAGTAGAATGACAGTATCAATATACAATAAAATGGCATTTCTTGATAAAAGAAATAAACAATCAGAAACAAAGGTTTTAAAAAATACTATTTACAATGTCATAAAAACTATGAAATTCTTAGGGAGAACTATGACAAAAGATGTTCAAGACCTTAGATTAAAATATTTTGTAAAACATTGTTGATAGAAATTAGAGAATACCTAAATAGCGGAGAGACATCATGTTCATCAGTTGAAATACTCAAATTTTTAAGACAGCAATTTTTCACAAATAGAGTTATAAATTCAACAGAATATCAATCAAAAAACCTCAAGAGAGTTTTAATAGAACTGAAAATCTTATTTAAAAATTTACATGACATGCGAGGAAAATGAAACAGCCAAAATAACTCTGTGAAATAAAAAATTGAGACCACTTAATTTCACAACTTACTCGAAAAAGCTATACTTTACTAAGAAATTACATTGCTTATAAGTAGGTGCCATTTTGACTCCCATCATTTTGAACCAACAAATCTCTTTGTGTTATACTATTTTAAGAAAATACTCAACAAGATCCTATGGATATGTGGCCTTACAACTTGGGAACTGAAAAAGTACAAGGAGGAGATTTCAAAAATGAGAAAAATATCCAACTTTTCAGAAATAACAAGGACCTTCATTTTATTGTCTAGGAACCCTTCTCTCATAGCCAAGTTCAATAACATAGGTAACAATAAGAGTTAATGTTGGTAATAGGACTTAATATGCAAGTCCTGTGGTCTTATTTTTAACTTACGGTATTTCTGATAGAGGTCAGTGGCCCAACTTCCACTCCTTGGTCTAAGATCTGGAGAAAATTGGAGGCGTTTTCTAGAATAGCCTTTGTAGTCCTAAAATGTCTTAAGTTTATGCTTCATACTTCCCACATCCAACCAAAGCCCCCACCTCTAGTCTTGTATCTTTGGCCTCAACAAGTCACAGAATATTGAAATGTATTAGGTATTCATTTTTTAAAGAAATCTCACAAGGATCTTAAAGAATTACACATCAGGGCATAGCATGACCCTCATTGAGGCAGAATGAATTCCTGATAGCTGGGTGCATCAGGATATTTACAGGGATCTATAAATCTAAATAAAAATGAATTTCAGAGTCTCATTTACATTTAGGCAGTTTTGATCATGGTTATGATATTAAGAGAAAATGGCCCTGAGATTTGCTTTCTCAAGTTAGGTAATCAAATGTATTGTGTTACAAATAGTAATATGGCACAAGAGGAATGTGTTTCAGAAATAAAATCAGGACCAGCTTCCAAAAAGCCTGATAAATTTGATAAAAATTAAATACTCTATATAGAAAAAAAACACAAATGCAAATAAAAAACATATTTAACAAAAGCTTATTTATGTCATACATGATAGACATGAGTATTTTGGTTAATATATAAAGAACTCATATATCTGGCATGAAAGAGATAAACTATCTTAGTGGTAACTGGATACAGGATATGAATAGGTATTTTACAGACTAAACTATACAAATCAGTAATGAATACATGAAAAAGATATTCCACCTTTATTATAATAAGGAAATTGAAAAGGAATCATTTTCTCCGATTTAACTGTCAAACTTTAAAAGGTTAATGATATCCACTGAAAACATGAGTGCAGTGGAAAGAGATTACACCATTGGTGAGAATATAAATTAGAGCACCATTTCTGAAAAATAATCTTACAATATTTTTCAAAAATTTAAGTGGATATTCCTTTTGACTCAGAAAACGCACAACTTTGAATTTACCTTACAGATATGACAATCAAAGTTTTCCAAAATAGTCTTAAAAAGGTATCTTTTGCAAAAGTGTAATAACAAAAATACTGGGAAAAACTAAAGTGTCCAAAAATACTAGCAAAAACAAAAAACAATAGCTAACAGAGCATTTTCTATGATACCTACTCTTCTTAGCATTTAATTTGTATAATTTTACCTAACCCACACAAAAATATTGGGATATTATCTCTATTTTAAAGATGAAAAACACAAAAATGGGGAGCTCTCGCCCAAGGCTCTACAATTCTGAAGTAGAAGTGGGATGTAAACCCCTGCAGTTTGATTCTAGAGTACCTACTCTTAAGGAAAAATAAAGTGGAATAAAGGGTATGTTTGTGTGTGTGTTTGTGTATGTGCGTGTAATTACATATGGACTTTATTTTCTGAAAAGAATCACAAAAAGAATTTAACAATTTCTCAATTTGGGGATACACACAACACACACACACACACACATTGCTATGGCTATTTCAATAAAGTTTTATTTACAAAAATAGGTGTCAGATCAGATTTAGCCCATGGGTCATGGTCTGCCAACTCCCATTCTAGGTGATTATGTTTAGTCTGTCTAGGTGTCTTTAGACTAAAAATACCATAAATATGTATACTTACATTAAAAACATGCCCACATAATTCATATATGCCTATAGCACACACACACAAACAGTAAAAGAACCAATTAGGAAGTTATACCTGACTCAGGTATAAGATGCAGATGTAATAATGTGGAATGATGTAAAAATTAATAATATTAATAATTGTATACTTAACTGATACTAAATAAGTTACTAAAACAAAAGCAAAGAATTTAGAGGAAAAAACATGATATAGCTTTATTCTCAGATTTTTCATTTAAAAAAAGGGATAAATGGAAAATCAAATGGTTGCTGTCTAGCTTTACATTAAAATGCATCAGAAAAATGGGTCATTGCTATTTTTGGATAAATACAAGACATCCCATATTAAAACCAGGAGGGGGAATTCTTCAGTAAACAATTACACTAAGCTTGCACCTAGAATGCTCACTTTAGTCCCACACCTCAGTATCTGGAGCATACAGAATAACCCTGCAAGCTGTTTACAGAACAGCAGTAAAAATAGTTCAAAGACAGAAGAAAGTGATTTTAGTTGATGAACTAACAAATATTCAACTAAGGAATAATTGTATGACAACAAAGAAATTTAAAACTAAAGAGAGCGGATTCATTCATCAGAATATTTTAAAAGAATTTAAATGAAATTGTAACATTTATATTTTACAAATAAATTTCTACTAACAAACCCTGGAATTCGCAATTAGAGCAGAAAAAAATAGTTGAATACAGAACATGAGGGTATACTCAGACAGCAAAGGATGAATATTTGCAGCTCCATTTTTTCTAGCATTAATCAGTTTACATAATAATGAAGACCAAGTTACATAATATTATCTCTATGTGAGTAAGCTGACTTGCTCAATTTTTGAAACAAAGGAAAGAAAGTTTTAGCAGCTTGGAAGAGTTTTGTAGTTATAAATAAATGAAACACTTTTTGGATAACCTGATTCCTCCACAGATCATCACACTTGAAGATGAAAAATGATGTGAAATAAGAGATAAGGGGATAAAATTCTGAAAAATGTACTTTTTATTTCTTTCAAGCACATGTTGTACCCCAGTGTGTCATGGTTCACTGCCACCAAATTGGTTTTTTCTGCTTGTATCAATATCCAAATCACGTTTTTCTCAGAAGGCATACACTAACCTTATCATCAATCCTGTGAATGTCATCAGTCAGGATGTTGGTAGCTAATTCATGTTACCTTCTCGCAGGATGTACATTAAGATTTCCAGAGTATAATTTGTTGCAAGTCGTAAGAAATGTTTGAAAATATCCTCTTAAATAGATGATATATAGTTGTGCATTTTAATAATCCCCTAAGCATACTATTCCTTTGAAAAATTTAGAAAAACATCCCAGTGCCTTAAAATAAAATTCGTAATGAAATAAAATGTCTAAAACTCAAACACTGTGAATCGTATAAAAAGGAAATATATTAAAATGTATTCTAATAAGTAAATTGCATTGAATAAAGATTGAGAAGAAATAGGAATTGGAAGTTCAATAGAAAAAATAATCATTCTAATAAATATAATTAACCCTTAATGACATTAAAATTGATAAAATTTTTAAATTACCATAGTGGGACCAAAGAACTCAAACGAATGTTCATTTTGATTAGTTATCTAAGAGAATGTATTTTTCTACTTCTAAAATCTAATCAGAAAGCCCCAAATATTTGAATACTCATTTAGAAGGTTTGCTTCATTAAAGTAATTATTTAGGAGGATAATGAAATTATACACATTTTTTTTAGCAGAGCCAGCACAAAACGAAGTTTATTGAGAAGAGCAAGATACTTCCACCACAGACAAGAAACAGGCCCCATGTCATAACAAGAGGTCAAAATTAAACACTTTTTTTTTGTGCCAAGGGTCTACACTAATGTATTTTTGCGATCTAAATTCATGAAGCTTAAGCAATTAATCATACATATGAAGTTTACTTTTATTGTGGGATTTTTAATCAAATCCCCCTCTTTTTTGATATTGAGTGCATACTAACTAAACGGAGTTAAGGATTTTATTCAGTACAACATATATTTATCAAATACTCCCTCATGCACAGCCATGCTAGTTGCTGGAATATAAACAGGTGTAAAATAAAGTCCTTTCTTCAAAGGGCATAAAATCAAATACTATGAATAAGACAAGCATACAGATAGTAATAATACAAACCAAAAATGGCAAATGCTTTAAAAGTATTCAAATAAATCTGGATTTCCAATGACTGTTTTATGTTGGTGAGGGCTCAAAAAGGATTTAGTAGAAAAGGCAACATTTGAATTGGGCATCTTCTCAGACCACAGTGGAATAAAATTAGAAATCAACTCCAACAGAAACATTCATCTCTACACAAAGTCAAGCAAACGAAACAACCTACTGCTGAACAATTGTCAGGTCAAGGAGGAAATTAAGATGGAAATTTGATTACTAATATAATATGTTATTATATCAACATTAGATGGAATGGCATCAACGTGTAGCAGTAGGCTATCCTATCCATAATCTATCAAGTTTATTATATATTCGAGATGAGTCAACTCAACTATGAAATGGCTACTAGCTTCCAGGAATGCTTAACAAAACCAGCAACAATCTTAGCAATGCCTTTGAAATACCACAAATTATCTGAACATAAGATATAAATAAGAGTAGGATAATATTGTAGGTTATTAAGTATGAAATGTCTGATTTCCTTATGAAATGTCTGATTTCCTTAAATACTAAGTTTGACAGTTGATATCTCTGACATTTCACTTTGACACTTTTTGTTTTATTTTTATTTTGAAGGTACATGCTCAATCTTTCAAACGCATGTTTTGGCTTGTGATTAACTTTCAAATTTTTTTTAGAGCAATTTTGGGAAACCATGGATAAGCCAAAAATTCGTGTTATTTTCGAATATGAGTTCTGCTGTGAAACCAGTGCAGTGCAGACAGCTCGAAATATCAATGGAATATTTGGGAAGGATGCGGCTAATGAACACACAATATGTTGACGGTTTCAGAAGTTCCATTCTGGTGACTTTAATCTTGAAGAGTCACATGGCTGACCTGAGAGTAAGGTGGATAATGATGAGCTGAAAGCTACCGTGGAAGCAAGTCCATCTCCACCTACGTGCGAATTAGCAGCAAGGTTTGACATTATGCCAACAATACTGAACCATTAGAAATAAATTGTCAAGGTAAAGAAGCTTGATAGATGGGTTCCACATAAATTAAACAAGCATCTGAAGAGAAATAGTCTCAGAGCTTGCCTTCCTTTGCTGTCACCACATAAAGGAGAATCATTTCTATATCATACTGTTACATGTGATGAAAACAGATTCTTTTAGAAAATCACAAGTGTTCAGCACAATGGTCGAATAAAGACGAAGTGCCTAAATACAGTCCAAAATCAAATATTCATCAAAAAAACTAATGGTGTCTGTTTTTTGTCCAGCTCTCGTATTATCCCATATAGATTCATGAAACCTGGTCAATTGATTACAGTGGATGTCTACTGAAACCAACTGGATGAAATTATGGGGACGCTTGCGATTAAACAGCCAAGATTTGTCAATAGAGACAGGCCAATCCTCTTGCAAGACAATGCTCAACCACATGTTGCACAAACAATGAGGCTCAAACTACAGAAACTGGACTTGGAAGCGCTCTGTCATGAACCATATTCACTAGACCTTGCACCAACTGACTTCTTCCAGGCTTTGGACCAGTTCTTGCAAGAAAAAGTATTCAATTCTGAACAAGCTGTGGAAAACACCTTTCACAATTTCATCACTACTTGCTTTCCAGGCTTCTTCGCTGCTGGCATAAACAAGCTACTGTTAAGATGGCAAGACTGTGTCTATAGATTAGGTGCATACTTCAATTAATTATACTGCTTCTTATTTGAGATATAATAAACTACACTTTTGATTCAAAATTGGACATTTCGTATTTAATGACCTAATAAGAAAAATGAACTTTTTAATGTATTGTCATTTAGACTTTGGTCTCTAGAATCAAAATTATAAAAAAGAGAAAATAATTATATATTTCTCCATAAAAATGGTATTACGACCAAAGATAACCTGAAAACAAAAACAAAGGCAATTGTAGCACAAGTATTGACTTTCAGAGAAAAGCTTATGTTTTGGGATGATGAAATAATCATATCCATTCAATTCTTAGAAAAGGAGCTTTACTAGGTAACCTTGATCCATGCAGGACCAAAGATTTTTTTACTAATATAACCTGGATAAATATAAAACCAGCTATGTAGTTTAATCTTCAAAAAGACCTAAAGATAAAGGATGCTTCCTAACTATTAAAGACCACGCAAGTAATGGTTCTAACCCAAGGAAATTTGAGTAACTTTAATATCAAAACTTGAATACCAAAACAATCTTCTACCCTCTGCATATCAAATATATAACAGCAGCTATGTTATTAAAGTGTGACCATAACATTTATAAATCTCCTTATGGGAATCCCAGTTATATGTACTACATAAAAATTTCTTGTGCAGCAGATAAACTAGACATCAAGATTTGGTATTTCTGCTTTGTAACAGGCATTACTACACATGAGGGACAAAAGAACAAAACTGGACATAAAGGGACAAGCAAAAAACAAATGGGGGAAAAAGCAACAAGGTTTCAAGATAGTCATATCATAGTTTCTGTTTGTTTTTTTCTTGAATTTCCAGTAAAACCCTCACGCCTCATGTTAACTTAGATGCATAAAAGGTTGAATGACATGTGTCCACTCCTTTTGCTAGTTAATACACTACAAAGTCTGAAAAAACAGGGAAAGAAGTAGGGAAGATAAGCTGAAAGTCTCCTCCTCCCCTATCCTTTCCCCTTTCCCCACCTCACATTTGGAGTAAGAGAGGGTTTTAATATGTTCTGTTTATTTTGAGAAGGGTCAAAGCTCTATAGCACATTCTTACTCAAAGAAACTTATCCAAGTGAGTAGAGCAGTATATCTGACTAGACTTTGACTTAGAAATAAAAATAACTCAATAGCACAGAAGAGATAATATGATAATCAATTAATATAAAAATGTTGGGAAAATGGCTACCTAATGTTCTTGGCATGATTTCCTATATATCTCAAAGAAAAAATATTTTTATCACAAACTGCACACAAAAATGATCTTCCTATAAAGCAAAGATAAACAACAATCTATTAATTTTTAAAAAATTAGAAAAATATTTTTATAAATTTAGAATGAAAGAGGCCATCTTAAAGAAAGAAAACCCAGGAATACAAAGTGATAGATATCTAGATTTAATCATGCAAAATTTTAAAAATTCTGAATGTCAAAAGACACTAAAAACAAAGGATCAGTTGATATTTAGTCAAAAGAATATTATATCTTTACTATATGATGAGCTCCTTATCATTCATGTAAGTCAAAAACAAAGAAATAAAAATAGTCAAAGATATTCATGTAACTTTATAGAAGAAAAATGTAAATAGGTAATACATAAAAAAGATACAAAACTTAGAAAAATTTTAAATTAAAGCAAGGAGTTTCTACTTTTTACTTGATTGGACAAAATTTAAAAATTGATAATATCTAATGCTGGTATTATTGTGGAGATATTTGAACTTTCATACATTTCTGGTGGATATATATAAATTCATACCACTTGTTTGGAAAGTAATACATTCATTTCTATTAAAATTTAAAATATGCATACACTTTGAATCACAGTCTCACTTTTAAGAAACTAACCTATTAAGACAAAATACTAGTATGTAAGTTGGGTATACAAGGAATATTGCTATAATAAAAATATGGAGGTGATTTGAATGACCAAAAATGCAAATTAAAACTACTATGAGATATCACTTCACACCCATTAGGATAGCTATTACCAAAAGACAAGAGATAACAAATGTTGGAGAGGGTGTAGAGAAAAGGAAACCCTAGTGCACTGTTGGTGGGAATGTAGATTGGTGAAACCATTATGGAAAACAGTATGGAGGTCCCTAAAGAAATTAAAAATAGAACTACCATATGACTCAGCAATTTCTTTTCTGGATATCAACCCAAAGAAGGTAAAAATCACCATTTCATAAAGACATATGCACTCCCATGTTAATTGCAGCATTATTCACAATAGCCAAGATATATACAGACAAGTGTCCATCGACAGATGAAATGATACAGAAATGTAATATGTATATATATATATGTATGTGTATGTGTGTGTGTGCGTGCATGTGTGAGACTGAGAGTCAAAATATTACTGAATGAGCTTAATCCTCTTAGAGTTCTCCCATACCTTTCTGCAGTCCACAAGAAAAGAACCCAATCTTCACTGGTTCTTTCCAAAGGTAGAGGTTAATATTTAGTTGACTCATTTTTTCTAAGACCCATTCAGAAAAGAAGGCTTTAGCATGTGAAGGGAGATGAATTTGTTAATACTTGAGAACGGAAATATTTTTTTAATGGCTAGGCCTGGCTGCCAAGTAAAGATTGCTTCTGATGTGTCTCGTATTCTAAACCAAAACATATTGGATATCTTAACATAAGCATATTTAATATGCCTTTCCCTTCTCCATTTCAAAGGCAAGATAATCTCTATAGTACTGTTTAAGAAATACTCCAGACAGCAATACAGTCTCCTCTTCCCTCTTCTTGAGATAAATAAAATAGAGCTTTAGAATATATTGCTAATCTATAAAAATAAACTAACCCTATATTAACCTTCAAACTGCATATAGTAACTGAAAATAACCCATTGAGGAGCCATTCTCAACTCTGTGATGTATGCATTTACCATTTACTTAGTTTGACAATTATACTCATTTGCTTCATTTCTTTATTGATAAGTAAAAAGATAAAGCATCCAGCTCCACACTGTAATATTTCATTACCTTTTTAGCTTTTACTACTCATAGAGGCACAGGAATGCAAGCTTCTACATCAAATATACTTTTCTGAAGTAAACAATTTCCAAAAGCATAAGAAAATTTCCAACCCAGTGAAAAATCTACATAAAATACTTCAATACACAAAATACCAGATAGTGCTAAAAGCATTTATATTAGAATTTAAAATATACTTTCATGCATTTGATACACTACCTCATTCAATTTAAATATCTCCATGAAACATTTAAGAAGTAAATATCAGAGGCCTAAAAATCTTGTGTTGATTTCCAAAATTGCAAAAATATTAATTGATGGACCTGGTACTAAGATCCAGTTCATGATTCGAAGCCTTGAACTATTTGTATGGAATAACATATGTTGCCACTTATTGTTAATATCATTTTAACAAGTTAATATTTTTTAAATGGCCTCTGATTTGGAAGTTTTGCATAGAGAAATCATTTTTAACAGTAAATTGATGATAATATGGAAATTAATCACAATATGTATAAATATAATAGAACCATCATGATTCCAGATATTGTATTTATATTGTAACCAGATATTGTATTTATAAATTTAGAGAGCTCCAATACCCAGTAGCTAATTCAGACATCTGTCAAAGGCAAATGAGGGATTTCAATTTTATTTGTATTATTAAAAAAAAAATTGTGTTTAAAAACAAGGGCAAAAAAAATAAGAAAAAAACCTGCACAAGTTCCTCAGTCTCATCTCAACATATTCCACAAAGAAACATTTAAAAACTAGTCCAAACCCATGGCAATTTAATTACTATGAGTTTTATAAGTGTCATAAGGCATCCTGCTATGGAATTTTAGATATAGTTTTCATTCCTAGATAAGAACTGAAAGACAAATTACTTTAAAACAGCAGTTCAGCCCTATTCACCTTCTTCAGAATGATTTGAAATGGTCTGGGACCTTCCAGAATACAGAATGTTGATGATGTCTATTTTTAAATAAAGTGACCATCTTTTTCTCTACTTTTGTTGATTCGAAGTCTATGTTATCTGATATAAGAATGGCCACACCAGCTTTCTTTTGATTTCCATTTGCATGGAATATTGTTTTCCATCCTTCACCTTGAGTCTAAATGCATCCTTGCAGGTTAGCTGTGTTTCCTGAAGACGACAGATACTTGGCTTGTGTATATTTATCCATTCGGACAGCCTATGTCTCTTTAGTGGGCAGTTCAAAGCATTCACATTTATTGAGAGAGGTAATAAGTAATAAACCATCACAACCAAGTGGGCTTTATGCCAGAGATGTAGGGATGGTGCAACATAGGCAAATCTATAAATGTAATTCACCACATAAATAGAAGCAAAAACAAAGACCATATGATCCTCTCAATAGACGCAGAAAAAGCATTTGACAAAATTCAACACCCTTTTATGATAAGAACATTTAACAAAATAGGCATAGATGGGACATACCTCAATATTATAAAAGCCATATATGACAAACCCACAGCCAACGTCATAGCGAATGGGGAAAAATTGAAAGCATTTCCACTTAGACCCGGAGCCAGACAAGGTTGCCCACTGTCACCACTTCTATTCAACGTAGTGCTGGAAGTCCTAGCCAGAGCAATCAGGCAAGAGAAGGAAATCAAGGGTATCCAAATGGACAAAGAAGAGGTCAAACTATCACTCTTTGCTGATGATATGATCTTATATCTACAAAACTCCAAAGATTCTGCTAAGAAATTCCTGGAATTGATAAAGAAATTCAGCAGAGTCTCAGGTTACAAAATCAACGTACAGAAATCAGTAGCATTCCTTTATATCACAACAGTCAAGCTGAGAATCAGATCAAAGACTCAATACCTTTCACAATAGCAACAAAGAAAATAAAACACCCAGGAATATATTTAACCAAGGAGGTGAAAGATCTCTATAGGGAGAACTATGAAAAACTGAGGAAGGAAATCGCAAGGAATATAAACAAATGGAAAAGCATACCATGCTCATAGATCGGCACAATCAACAGTGTTAAAATGTCTATACTACCCAAACCAATGTACAGATTCGATGCAATCCCCATTAAAATACCAGCATCATTTTTCACAGATCTAGAAAAAATAATTCTATGCTTGGAATGGAACCAGAAAGACCCTGAATAGTCAAAGCAACCTTAAGCAAAAAGAACAAATTGGGAGGCATCACTTTACCAGACTGCAAGCTATACTACAAGTCTGTAGTAATCAAAACAGCATGGTACTGACACAAGAACGGAAACATAGACCAATAGATCAGAACAGAGAACCAGACATAAAGCCTATAATTTCTGCCTGGGTCTCTTAGAATGCTTCTTTTTAGGAAGCTCCCTCTGTTAAGCCAGTTTCCACACTGGAAGAAGCCAGCATCAACTTCCAGTATTAAGGGTGGGCCTTTTTGGACATCCAGCTCTGTCAAGCCTTTAGATTACGGCAGCTGCTATTCACATTTTATTGCAATTCAATGGGAGACCCCAATTAAGAACTGCCCAACTGGACCCAGTCAATTCACAGACTCATGAGAGAGAGACTTTTTTTAAATTTTATTTTAAGCCACAAAACTTTTGGGCGGTTTGATACATACCAATAGATAATAGATATGGAAACATAGTGCTTTCAACTCATTAAGAATGTAAAATATTTCAAGGAATGAGAAACGTTGAATAAATGAGTTCTTGCATGGTTCCAGCTCATTCAGAAAATAGCTCATCCATAAAATTTTATATCAACTGAAGGGATGACTTTGGTATAAATACATGATGCACTGTTTTTCAATATAATGCTCTTTTATTACTAATCAAGTGGTCCTGATTCACTGCAAGGAGCTTACTTGTTAGAATCAATTTGAAGACTCATGCTCTGGTGGCTTTTTTACTGTGTATTTTATATTCTCATTTGTTCATAGGTAAATGGAATAGCAGCAATGCACCCATTACTAGCAAGCCTTTTACTATGAGTTGTTTCTTGGCATTCATTAACAGAGTGGTGTTAGATATAAGTGAGATATAAATTTTTATCTTCATACATATATGAGAGATATAGAACATAGTAGAATGATTCATTACTAAGTTATTTACAATAATCAGTTCAAAAGTGACATATAACTTGATACAGGACCTAACTAGGGAGTCATTTGTTCCCATTTTATTTCCTCTTCTGATTACACTTGCTCCTTCTCACCTTCCCTAAAAGTGCACACATCCTTTCTATTAAGGATGAAAAAGTAAGTGCTGAAGACTATCTAAAAAGCTGTTTTTGCATAAAGGACAGCATCATCTTGCTGTTTTTGTGTAAAAGTCAATTTATCTGTTAAAATAGAGGAAAGGGATGGGATAAGGGAAAAAATGAAAGGGCGTGTGTGTGTGTGTGTGTGTGTGTGTGTGTGTGTGTGTGTTCACATTTGCATTTGATGCCTATATCATCTGATTATCTCAAAATTCAAGTGGAAAACCCTCTCATTTTGTCCAAGAGGAAATATAGAAAAGCAGTACCTATAGTGGTGTCTACAGGAAAGTATAGACACCACTTTGAAGTTCTAGCTAGAAGCTAGAACTTTGTATATTGGGGTTACATGGTAACCTGTCAAACTTTATAAGGTTATCCAACCCTAAATATCAGAAGGGCTATTCATTTGTATATGTCAATACATGTGAAAGCAAAACACTAGACAATATTAGATAATTAGGAATGTAAGAGCAAAAATGAAATTTATTATGTTATTTACTATAGAGGACAGTTCAAGGAAACTTTCCCCTGAGCTAAAAAACAAACAAATAAAACCCCTCACATTTCTTCTAAATAGGTACAGAAAAATACTTTTCCAAACAATTTCCTCTTTGTTTACTTTTAATATTATCCCTAAAAACATAAATGACAAAGGGAAGTCAAATGCTATTCATCCCAAAGGCATCAATTGTCTAAAAAGTACTTGTTAAGTAGCATCTATGTCTGGACATTAGAAAAGATGCTGTAGAAGATTCTTTTTAAAAAAGTAGGACATATTCTCCGGCCTTATTAAGATTACAGAGCAAATCAAGAGACAAAGTGAGGTTGAACTAAACAAATACTTTACTAAAAGACACAAATATCAAAACATATGGTGCTATATCCAAGAATGGTCCTTAAGCCTGATAATCCTCTCCTGTAATGCAACTCACCATATGTGCAGGCCTCACCTGGTCTTCTTCACATCACCCTATAGAAAATGGGCATTGGAAAAATAATGTAAATGCTGATACTCTTGCTACTGCTCTTACTGTGAGTCATGAATGGTCTATGTCTCAGATCCAGGTGTTTTGTATCTTTGGTCAGCATCCATGAAACTATGTCGGGCTAAATTATTAGGTTTTAAGTAAGGCCAAACACCAAACTCTTTATAGATCTTAACATAAAGAGGGTTTTAAAATTTTGAAGCAAGTTCACCAGAGGACTATTACATGATTTGATTTGAGGGATAACAGGAAGATAAAATCCTGACATGATTCCCATGTTTTTTTCTCACTTCCAGGACCTTCCCATATGTTGGTTCTCTAACAGGAACAATGTTCCCCTGTCCTCTTTTACCCAATATACAAAATACATTCCACCATACATACACACACACACACACACACACACACACACACACACACACACACACATATTCCAGGCTAAATATTTCTCCTTCGGGAACTGTCAGCTATTCCAAAAAGCCTTCCATGACCCCTTAAAGTTCTGCTTTTCTTGCCCTTCCTAAGTACTACTGACGTGCCTTGTGCTTTTCACATCAGAGTCCTCACCACATTACTGTAACTGACAGTTCATGTACATTTCCCCCAGGACGTTTTAAGCTCTGTGAAGGTAGGTTTTGAAGTTGTATTGTTGACGCTTAGGACACATAACTGACACATAATAAAGTCTTAATAAATATTTTGAAAGAAGAGTTGGAAAAGTTGCAGGAAAATTCCCTTTATTTGTGATATGTTTGGCTGATTTTTCAAATAAATTATTTTTGAGCACTAATCCATAATTACATTGCATTATGAAAACTTAATGAGTAAGAAAAGACAAGGCCCCAATATCTTGGTTTCTCATTCTATTTCCAGAAAGCTTATTCCTATTTAGTTGGCTCAATTTAAGATTTAGAAGACATCCTTTCTCTTCTCAAGAATTACTTGTAGGGGCTAATTTAAGTTCAGATATTTTCTACTAAAAACAGAATTTAAAATATAGTTATTAGAGCAATTATAGGGAAGGAGGGGAGTAGTTCTTTCTATAGGTAAAAACAATGAAATGTGGATTCTATGGACTGAATTGTATCCCCACAAAATTTATTTGTCGAAGCCCTAACCCCTAATGTGTCCGTATTTGGAGATAGAGTCACTACGAGGTAATTAAGGTTAAGTGCGGTCATAAGGGTTGCACCCTAATCCAACAGGACTGGTAGCTTCATAAGAAGAAGAAGAAGAGAAAGAGATCACTCCCTCTCTGTGCTCACACAAGGAAAGGCCATATGAGGACGTAGTGCTGCCTGCAAGCCAGGAATTGAGTTTTCACCAGAAACTTAATTGGACAGAACCTTGATCTTGGACTTCTAGTCTCCAGAACTGTGAAAAAATAAATTGCTATTGTTCAAGCCACACAGTCTGAGGTATTTTGTAATGGCAGCCCAAATAGGCAAATGCAATAGACATCTGAGAAAATGCATCTTTGTATCTTTTTATATAGAAAATGTTAATAATACTGGCAGATGCACTTGAATAAATATGACTATGAGAAACAGGGCTTTTTATAGTTAAATAGAAAATGATTTAACCAATAATTTATATCATTGCATCATTTTAGAGGTGGATAGATGCAAGCTAGCCACGAAAATCTGTTCTTCCTTTCTTCTTGGGCACAAGGCTGTGCCTGCATCTCCCAGTCACTCCTGTGAATAAACGTGGTGCATATGTCTACACTCTCTCCAACAGAATATGAATAGCAGAGATGTGTGTAAAAAGGACTCTCTAGCTATGAATTTCTTCTCCT
>RJWJ010034841.1:0-16997 GCA_004363605.1 Indri indri | reverse complement strand
GGAGATTAAGAAATTTCTGATGATGTATCAATTCCTGGATCCAGCTGTTCCTGAAACCCAGCCAAGTCCTGTTTTTAATAGCAACTACAGGGACAGCAGTAACAGCAAAATTTATTGAATGCTTATAATGAATTCCACCTTTTGCTAATTCGGTTTCTCTCACTTGCAACCAAGAAAGTCTTAAAGTGTACAATATCCCATGGCAAAATTATCTGGAAGGGGAGAAAATGTGCCAAAGGAAACAAAACTTAAATCGAGATTTGCAAAAAGACAAAAGTGAAAGAAACGAAATTTGAATCAAGATTTAGAAAAAGACAAAAGTCATGCAAGACTATAACTACGACATGTACCAATTTTGCCTGGACCTCCTCTGTATTTAGGGCAGCCTGTGGCAGGGAGAACAGCCATGGATTGGATGCTGGGCTGATGTAGGCTTGGGGAATGGTCAGAGAAGACCAAGCAAGGCACATGTCTGAAAGCCTTCTGAGTAGTTAAAATTAGGACCAACATCTACCTTCTTATTAAGAATGGCAAGATCTATGGCCATACCACCCTAAATGTATCCGATCTCACCTGATCTCACAAGCTAAGCAGGGTCAGGCCTGGTTAGTACTTGGATGGGAGCCTGCCTGGGAATACTAGGTTGCTGTAGCCTAAAATAGAAACAATAACCAAAAGTATGGCAGGGATGGAAGATAGTATTGGAAAAGGGAGGTTTTTAGATTGATAAACCATATTGCTCACTAATTTATTTTTTCTCTTAGATTTTTTAGTGTAGAATACAAAGTACAAGTCCCGCTTCTCCTCTCTCTAGAGGTGTCCACTTTAACACTTTTGCAGGTTTTTTCTGTGCATTTGCACATATAGACATACATGTGCCTATACGTCATTTTGCATTTCTTTTCCTTCAATAATACTTATAATTAGATCTTGAGGACACAAGGAGAACTTCATTTTTAAAAAGAGAGATTTAATATTCCAACAGAATATTATCCATTCCCCTGTTGATGGACATTTAATTGTTTCTACCTTTTTCTGTGTGTTTGTTTCATGCTCACTCCTTTCCATATATATATATTTGTGCACGTGTATTTCTGTAGAAAAGATGGATCCTAGCAGTGGCGCCAGGAGGGTAGAAGTTTATGCGAGCGTTGACATTTGAGGGAGCCTTGCATTGCCCTTGGAACAGGCGATGCTGGTGTGCCTTGTCTTGGGAGGGCATTTCCCAGTGATTTGGTTTTGCTAATCTGATTGGCAAAAAGATACCCTGTTGTTGTTTTAATTTGAATTTCCTTTATTTTTTCAACTCCCAAACAACTTCCTTTTTCTTGAATCCACCCACCATCTCACTTCCTCCCACTCTGAGCTACCACACTCCCCAGGCTGCCTGAATTCCTTTCTTGCTATGAGGCCTCAGGGCGGGCTCTCCAAGGGCATAATTAGCATAACCTAATCCATGGCTTTAAGCGAGTAGCTGTGTTACTTTCAGCTCTGTATTTGAGGAAATGAGGTAGATACCTTTGATCACTTTTAGGAGATGGTGGTGTTCTGGGCCTTTCACTTTTGAGATTTCCCTGGGGCATTGGCCGCCTATGGGCTTGGCAGAGAGAATGGGGAAAGAGTGTTGAGGGCCAGGAAGGGCTTCTCAGGACCCCAAGGACATCTTGACTTGGATGGTGATTTTGCAATTAGGAGCCAAAGAAAGATGTGTAAGTCAGGATTAGGGCCGTGAGTGTAGCCATCTTGGGGTAGGGGTTAGGGTGGCGTGGGGGTGGAGACATGGTGGGGTAAATAATAATTATAACACAAAATACACAGTGCTGAGGACCTGGAATGTATCACTTCATTTAATCCCCACAACAACCCTGTGAAGTTGGTACTAGCATCAACAGAAAAGAACCCAAACTCTGTAAAATGGTTTAAAGAGGTTTCTTCCGAGCTGAGTATGAGGACCGTGGCCCGGAGCCACGCCCAGGAAGCTTTGAGCGAGTGGACTCGCTGTGGTTGGGTTACGGTTTGGTTTCATACATTTTAAGGGAGACAGGAATTACATGTAAAGTCATACATCAATACATGGAAGGCGAACATTGGTTTGGCCTGAGAAGGCAGGACATCTCGAAGCTGGGGTGGGGGTGGAGGGAGCTTACAGGTTATAGGTAGGTTTAAAGATTCTGATTTGTAATTGGTTAAAGAAATGGAGTTTTGTCTAAAGGCATGGAATGCTTTAAGATAAGGAAGTCTGCTAATCAAAGACAAGCCACTGGACTTATACCCAGACTCAAGTGATCTGTTGAGTACATTGAGGACCTGCAGGTGTGGTTCAAGCCCCGCCCCGTGTGGCCTTGGGCTTGTTAGTGAGTCACAAAGGATCTCTCTAAGAATGGAGAGGGGCGTGACAAAGATGTCTGACCTTCCTTATCATGGCAGCATCTCAGCTTTAGGGCGTTCCTCTGGTTCCTTCGGCCAAGAGGCAGTCCATTCGATCAGCCTGGGGGGCGGGCTTAAGATTTTATTTTAGTTCATACTAGTGTCATCCCTCTTTATAAACGTGGAAACCAATGCTCAGAGAGTTTAATTGCTTTGATTAAGACCACATAGCTGGTAGGTGTCTGGGCTAGCAGCGATCCCCAAACTTTTTGGTACCAGGGACCTGTTTCATGGAAGACAGTTTTTCCACAGATGGAAGATGTGTGTGGGGGGGTGGAAGTTCGGGGAGTAGGGGGATGGGAGGCGGAGCTCAGGTGGTGATGTGTACCTGGTTCCTCACAGGCCACAGACTGGTACCAGGCCCCGGCCTTGGGGTTGGGGACTGCTGTGGGCTAGGACTCCAACTCCTGTTGCCTGGCTCCCTCCTAAACATCACAAATACTGCTTCCCACCTCAAGGTCACATTGGACTAGCCCTGTCCAGCCGAATGAGGCATTTGGACATGTATTACTTCATTTCACATAGACCGCCTGTGAGGTAGGTTTATCATCCCCATCTTATGGCAGAGGAAACCGAGGGTCAGGAAAGAGTAAGAGGTGGAGCTGGGAGCTGAACGTGAGCTTTCAGTTTGCAGCTCAGTTATTTTGACCCCTCACATCTGAATAAACTGAAGACCCTAAAGGTCAGCATTTTTCCTGTTGAATGTTTACCCTAGTCTCGTAGACGAGTGCAGACCACTTACCAGCCAACATTGTCACACATCGCTAGACAAATGAAGAGAAAAACTTTTTAAAGAAATAAAATGACTATTATTTTTATTACTAAACAAGGAATACATGTCCATTGTTGGAAAATTAGGAGAGAGAAACAACCATAAAGGATGTTCAAACGATCCATGTGATGGTTGATTTTGTGTCCACTTGACTGAGCCACAGGGCGCCCAGATATTTGGCCAAACAGTATCCTGGGTGTGTCTGTGCGGGTGTTTCTGGGTGAGCCTAACTGTCAAATCTGTAGACTGTCAGCAGACTTCCCTCCCTGATGTGTGTGGGCCTCGTGCAGTCAGTTTGGGGGCTGAGTAGTCAGAGGGAACTGCTCCTGCCTTTCTGCTTGAGCAGGACAATCTGTCTTTCCTGTTCTTGGACTGGAACCTACTGTCTTCTCTCCTGGGTCTCTTGCCGACTGCTGATCTTGGGACTTTTCGGCCTCCCTAATTGTGCAAGCCAATTCCTTATAATAAATCTTTTTCTGTTTCTCTCTCTCTCCATCCCACTGGTTCTGTTTCTCTAGAGAACCCCAAATAAGACAACATACAATCCTGCTTTTCAGAGAGATAAGATCATTTTTTTCATCCTTTTGCAGTACCGCATTCCAGCCTTTTTCTATGCTTCTATACACACAATGCTTGTTCATTTAGCAATGTATAACAGATATATTTAAACAATCACCACTCTTTTCAGTTTGTCAGGAACAAGTTCATTTATGTGTTTACGTAGTATTTATTATGAGTCTTAAATTTTTAAGGTGGTGAATATGAGAGAAGGGGGACCCTGCCTCATTGTGGTTATAGTCTAGTCAGACAAAAACTATTTAAGCAAGAAATTACACAAAAATTCCTTAATTATACTTGTGATGTGTTACAAAACAAAAAAACCCCAAACAACAAAAACAACAACAAAAAGAAACAAAAAACCACAACACATGGATCTTTGAGAATACATAATAAACTCACTGAACTTAGCTCTGTGGAGTCAGTGGGGGGCTCTCCAAGGAGTGGATGATAAGGCAGATACCCAAAGGGTGGTCTCTGGACCTACTAAGTAGAAGTGCGGGAGGAAGAGCATTCCAAGCAGGGGGAACAGCCCATGCAAAGGCTCAGAGGGAGGAAGGAGCTGTCTGTAGGCTACAACATGAGGAAAGGAAAGATGGGCAGGGGCCAGACCTCTTTCTACTTTACAAAGTGTAAAGAATTTGTCCTTAATCCAAAATCAATGGAAAGTCCATTAAAGGATTTTAAAACAGGCATGGGACACAGTCAGATATGCAGCTTAGGAAGGTCCCTTGGGTTGGGGGAGGCAAGAGCAAGGTGGGGAGATCAATTAGGAGATAATCGTGGTGATACAAGAAAGAGAGGGCACAGAGTACAGCAGTGGCCATGGACACGGAGAGAGGTGGGTGGAATCCGGAGATATTTAAGAAGAGGGGAGACAGGGACTTGGCTAGAGATCGGATGTGCGTGAAGGGCAGAGGGGGAGGCAGGAGGAAGGAGGCAGAGGTGTCGTTCGACTTGATGGATGGACAGAGGTGCCGTCTTCCGAGGGAGGCACGCAGGAAGGGAAGCAGTTCGACGAGGAGGTGGGAACAGGGGCGCATATGCTCCGCTGAGTTTTGCGTTGGTTGAGTTTGAGGCATTTTTGAAACACCCGAATATCTACGTGCTGCCATCAGCTGTTAGATTATTCTTCACCCTGTTGGGTGGGCTATTTCTAAAGCTGATTTGATTACTGCAGCCAGGAAGCAAATAAGAGGATGGTGGTAGCGGAACCAACTCGAACTACATTCTGGAAAGTCAACAAAAATTTTATTCGACTTTGGTAGCCGTGGTAGAGAATTGTCAGGCAAGGAAAATGAGCAGAGGGGAACAGGGAGGAAGGGGCTCTGTCCTGTATTCTCATTCTTCAAAGATTCTAGAATAGTGGTCACTCAGTTCAATGCAATTTAATTGAAATCCGCAGCATTTATTGATGGATAAAGACTGCTCTGTGGAAGGCTTCATGGCAAACATTGGAATTCTGTCTTTCTGGCGATGTCTTCCTGGAACAAGACTCAGAAACTGTTGCTAGGTGGTCTGGGGTGGAGCGATCTTATGTTTGAACAGAGGCAAAAATAAACAAACAAAAATTAATCGGGCCAAGTAATCAACGCTAAATCGAATCTACATGCTAAGTAGGAGTTCCACTGTCTCTGCTGCATGATTAGGATTAAATAGAAATATGTTTCCTTTCACTCCCCATCTTCAACCTTTCTCCCAGTGTTGTTTTTTTCCCCTCTAAAAGTAAAGAGAAATCTTAACAAGCACCTCAGTGAATGATGTGGGGTTCTCTTGGAGTTTTCAATTTGGCTGTATTGATTTATAAGGTCTTTTCAGTTACTGAATTCTTCTTAGTGGCAGCGTGTAGGGCCCCCGTACGTGAGAATCATGCTCTATTGATCCCAGGTACTTAGGGAAGGGACATTTGTGTGTCTGCTTTAGATTGATGAAGTCGCAAATAATGAAGCTTCCCACGCAACATTTATTAAATGAAAATCTAGAATTCATTAACGCAAGAACTTGGCATTACAAAGGAAGGGAAGGGGCTTGAGAAAAAATAAGAACTACAGTAGTTATCATGAACATAATGTATGAAGCAATTTGAATGCAAGGGAAGGCAATTTGGAATCTTATTAAATTTTCTTCTCTCCTTTTATTGTGTGAGCACGGTCGGGTGGCTTCTGGGGAGCCATCGATCAAAACACAGGTGCGTGGGGCGGTGGGGACAGGCAAAAGAGATCAGTCCCCCAATGCTTGCTGTAGTTAAAATGGGATTACCACCCGGTGTTTAGGATCTGGCCCAAAGCAGGAGCTCAGGTGAGCACTGTTAAATTTTGATGTATAATCCTTCCAGAATTTGCAGTGGGTACTTTTTGTCTACTGAGCAACCCTTCCCCGTGTTAGGAACTGGTCATCTCCCCATCCGTGCCTCCCTGGCACGCTCCTAGAGGCCATGCTTGGGCACCACGACCCACTCCTGGTTACAGTTGATTAAATTTGGCATGAGCACCCGACCCACACTGAGTCCGTCAGTCCTATTACTAGGGACTCGGAATGGTGACCAAGAGGTTCCAGCCTCGATCTTGCTGATGTCTGAAATGGAACAGTGAGAATCTGGAATGGGCGGCCCTGAGCCATGGTGCAGCCTGGGGAGCTGAGGACAGTGTCTGCAGTGAGGGAGCAGAAGGATGCCAACGGAGAGAGCACTTCAGAGATGAATCCTACAACCCAGTCGCATCTTCCCCTTGGGTTCTCTAAGTATCCTTACGACAAACCTCGTTTTCCCAAATCAACTAGATTGGAAGGGTTTCTGTTACTTGCAACCAAGAGTCCTGTGGCTAGTGGCAGAAAAAAACAAAACAAAACAAAACACTAACAGCATCTTAAATCATAGAGACATTTATTTATTCACCAAGATGCCTGGTGGAAAGTAGTTCTGGAAGGTAGTTCTAGGATGGTTCGATGTCACCAAAAGCATAAGTATTTATTAATACTATTTTTTTGGCCTGCCTTCCCTGATACGTAGGCTACGACTCCCCTCACGGTGACAAGGTGGCTGCTGCAGCTCCAAGAATCACATCCTCACAAAATAGTGTCTGAAACCACGAAGGGAAGACAGCTAGAGTAGGACGGGCACTTTCTCTACACGTACCACTCTCTTAATTGGAGGGGGTGGGAAGATTCCATTCTGAAAACCCCTGAGCAGATTTACCTCTGTCTCACTGGTCAGATCTGCATTACACGCCCACTTCTAGGCCAGTCACTGGAGGAGGGGAATCGGTGCCCCACGATTAGTTCAAACAAACATTAATTCATCCTCCAGAGCTGAATGTTTTTAACAGAGCAACATCGGAGCACTGTGAGTAAGGAAGAAGGGAGCGGAATGGTATTGGGAGGGTAACCCATAAACTACCGCATGAATACTAGCTAATAAACTGTCCGTAGCATTTTCCTTTCTGTGATATTCACTTAGAATATTGTGAGCATCTTTCCATTTTGATAAAGGAACAGAGCGCATGATTCCATCCACTGCTATAGAACAGTGATTCTCGACATAGGTGGTACAGCCAGTGATTGCTGCTGTCGGGTACCCCTGCCTCCTTGGCTGTTGCCCTGGCAACAATGCATTTCCCGGACCCGGTTGTTATGGACAATTGTGTCTTTGTCTTCCTTTCCCATTTCTTTCTTGGAGACTATTTACTTTTCTCCCTCAGGTAAGACTTAGGTTTCCAGAGAGGATTATCAGCTCTCCCCCTTCTCACATGGTCCCCACCTGCTCCTTTGCGAGGTCCCTGCAGAACGGGCAGTTGGTGCCCCTCTCCGTGGTTGGGAGAGTCGGGGACGAGGAGAGGGCAAATGCCGCAGAGCTTTAGAGTGGAGGCTGAGCCCTCTCTCTGGTGCTGCTGGGTACCTGAGATTGGAATCCTTTGCCTCAAAGTGGCCTAAGTACCCTGCACAACTAGTCACAGCAGTGTTCCTTCGCACTTCCTGTTCCCGCTGGCCCCAGGAAGGGAGGGCAGAGGCGGTGTGGCATCACGGTTAAGCACACAGACCTTGGATGTGGGCTGACCTTGGCTTGAATCCTGACTCTGCCACACAGAAGCGAGTTGTGAATAGTGAAACCTCACAGCTCTCCGTTTCCTCATTCATACAATGGGGATAATAGCATCTATTCTTCAGGCGATAGTGTGGACTGCTGATAACGTATGCAAAATGATTAGTAGGGACTCTGGCCCAAGAAATTGTATCTGTTGCTGGTGTCGTAGTAGGATTCTCTCAGGGACTGGTCCCTCTCCTTGCCCCCGATTCTCTGTCTGGGGGGAGGATGAAGGACAGCTGTGCCCCTCAATTTCCCCATCTGTAAAGAGGAAAAATAACTAAATCAGACATTGTGTGTAAAACACCTGGCGTGTCACAGGTACTTGGCAAACACGTGCAATATAATTAGTGGTACTGCTACTTCTTCTAGCGGGATGTTTATTTATGCATTTAACAGTTATGTGTCTGCCTAGTGCCTCCCAGGAGCCAGGCCCTGCGCTCGGTTCTGGGGATTTAGCAGCGATCTGGACAGCACAGGGATGCATTGTCCCACCCGGGGCTGCGGCATTCAGCTTTGCCTAGGGAGTAGACACCTGTGTGCCGGGCCCTTTAAACAGAGCCCCCCTTCAGCACCCTCTGGGATCATGGGCTGGGAAGGAAGCAGGGACTGAGATGGCCAAATGAGCAGGAACGATAATTCTGTCAGGAAGAAGCGAGAACCACCAAATGCAAAGGGGTGTTGAGGTCCCGCTGTCGCGGCTGCAAGGGGCAGAAGCTCTTTTGGGCCAAGCCTTCTGGGACTCCCAGAGCTGTTTCATGCGTCCAACTCAGTGGGCAAAATAAGCCCAGACCTGCACTTCTGAGAATTCAGCTTTTTCGGACCAGGAAACATGAGCTGCATTCAGAGAGTTCTGGGAGCAAGTACCCACTGGAGTCTCCTTGCCTGCTGACTCGACCAAAACAGGCAGGCCAGGCTGGAAGGATGCTGGGGAAATCCGGGAAAAGGGAACATTGGCCCCTGTTTAGGGTTGATTTCAGCTTGGAGTGGTTGAGAGCATGGGCTCTGCAGCCAGAATGCCTGTGTTTGACTCCCCACTCTTCCCCTTGCCAGCTATTCAACCTTAGGAAAATCATTCTACCTCTCTGAGCCTCAGTTTCCTTACCTGTGAAATGGGGATGAAAGTTGTACCTACCGTGTAGGGTCACCACAAGGATTAAATGGGACAATGTATATATAGTGCTAGTCATCCTATAAGATCTGCACAATGAGCCTACAAGGCAATGCAAGGTCTCTGTGCCCTTTTTACAGACAGGAAAACTGAGATTCAGAGAACTTCTTATGCTGGGTCATAGTCGTCTTTGTGGTCTTCAGTAAGTGGTGGAGTCACAAATTATATAGATCTATTACAGATGTGTGATCATTGGTTGCATTCACTCAATGAGTGGGGTTGAATGAATGAACAAATGGCCTCCTATCAGAACACGACTGAGGCCATGAATGGACCCTGACTCCACACTGCATGCCCCTGTGAATGACTCACTGCCAGGTGGATTACAAATACGCCAGTCCATGGAGTGACGGTGACGTGGGTAAGAGTGACTGTGTTGAGGGCACGATGTCTACACGTGTGCTGTGCACCATGCCAAACACGTTAACACGCATTCTCATGGGACGCTCGAAGTCACCCTCTGAATGAGTGCTGGTATTTATTTCCATTTCACAGATGAATAAACTGAGCCTTATAAAGGTGAAAGAGCTTGTCCAAGTTCATCCGTCTGGTGGTGTCGGAGCTGGGATTCCCACCTGGGTTTGTCTGACACCAGGCTGAGCACCTGGTCTACACCATGTTGCCCAGGAAGGCGAAGGACTCGCCCAAGGTCACGGGGCGAGCGGTGGTGCAGCCAAGGCAGGACTGGGACCCCAGCCGCCTTCCTTCGGCTCTGCCTTCCCTGCCCTGGAGTCTCCCCTCCCGGGTTGAGCCTCTCAGACTGAAGCCCACCTCACTGTGCCCGGAACTCCTTCGAAGCCCCAGGGAAAGGACAGCCAGCAGGAGTCTGGGCCGGGGTTTCAGCTGTTCCCTTCCGACCCCTGCTGTGGTCGAGTGACTTTCCAGACTGGATCCAATTTCCAGCGGGAGCTGACATGTGTCAGGTGTTGGGCGGAGACCAGTCAAGCCCGGGAGTGGAGGAGGCTATTGATTGGCCAGTGGCGTCCTATTACAGCACATTGTCTGAACACGCCAGCTCAGGGGGACGGTGCCAACGGTGGTGCTGGGGATCTGGGCCAGACAGCTGAGTGGAAGGAGGCGGGGGCGTTCCCCAAGCAGGGGCTGGCATGCCTTTCCATCTCAGACATCGCAGGCAGCAAAAGAAAAGAAAAGAAAAGAAAAGAAAAGAAAGAAAAGAAAAATAGGGTGTCTTTAGTGTCCCTGTGGGCTTGTGGTCTCTGGAATCATGGAAGAGTCAAAAGGGACTAATAAAAACTGCCTCTAAGAATTGTCAAGTGTAAAGTCTAAGCTGATCTAACTGTGTGTATATGTGTCAATGTATATATACATACATGTGCATCATTTTCCACTGAAGCAGACGCTGACGTGCCCCAGCCACACAGCTGGCACGTGCCAGGGCCAGGATGCATGCTCACCTCCTCCTGACTCCATTACGCCCGGCGGGAAGACCTCCTGCCCTGAACTGGGGGTGACGGATCCCCAGTGGAAGTTGGGAGGCTCCAAGGTAACTTTCTCCCCAGACTCCAGCACTGTGCCTTCAAGGCACTGCCAGCCCACGGCTCTCTTTCCTCTGCCATCTGCAGCGGGGCAGGTGACTTGTTCCCTCCCACCCCACCCACGGAATCTTCGAGGAAATAGCAGCAGGTGAGGATGCTACGCGCAGAGCATCAGTAATGCTCATTTGACCTTGCCCACCTCCCCACTTTCCCCAGGGGCTATTAATCAGAGCTTCTGAGTTCATCTCAATTCTTCCACCCCGGAGCATGCCCTTTGGTGGGCCTTTTTGGGCTTTGATGACAGCATATTTTGCACTTGAAAAGACTTTTCTCCAACACATGTATTGGACGACAGGAAAGGCTGCTAGTTTTTGAGTTGGGCCAAGAGCAGGAAAGGGTGCTGGAGCCGGTCCAGGCTGCTGTCCAAGCAGCCCTGCTGCTGGAGCCACGTGACTTGGCAGAGGTCATGGAGCTGGAGGGATTTTGGGTAGAGAAGGATGCTGGGATTTTGGAGTATAGCCATGCTATCTCTGGTTGGTTGAACTGTGTCTCTCAAAGAGATATATTGAACTCCTAGCTCCTGGTACCAATAAGTGTGACCTTATTTGGAAATAGTGTCTTTGCAGATGTAATCAAGTTAAAATGAGGTCACATTGAATCCGGGTGTAGCCTAAATGCAACAACTGGGGTCTTTGTAAGGAGACGGAGATTTGGAGGCGCACCTACACACTCACAGGGAGAGAACACCGTGTGCAGACAGAGGCGGAGACAGGAGTGATACATCTACAAACCAAGGAACGCCACGGATTGCCAGCAACACCAGAGGCGGGGAGAGAGGCTGGGCTCCCCCAGAGCCTCCAGAAGGAACTAACCCTGTTAACACCTTGATTTTTGGCCTTCTGGCCTCCAGGACTGTGAAGAATAAATTTCTGTTGTTTTAAGCCACCCAGTTTGTGGCCATTTGTTCTAGCAGCTTGGGGAAGCTAACAATAGCCATCTAAAGCATACAACTGCTCATTTCAAAGGCAGCTCCTGGCTTGCGGCTGGGCTCTGGTGACAGTTGGGTATCTGGTCATGGGATAGCAAGTGACCATGAAGTCAGAAGCTGCTGGTCTCTTCATGAGCTGGGCACTCTCAGACCCTTAAGAGCATAAGGTCAGATGCGCCCAGCGGCAATTCGTGGTAAAGTGGAGGTACATGTAGGGTTGAGCTCAAGCCGGTCCAGGAAACACGAGCTCGCAGGGCCTCTCCCTGGCTCTTACCTATGGAGGGGCTTCCAACTGATGGACGAGGAATAAGCTTGGTTCGCAGCCAAAAGTGGGCTGCGGCAGCCCTCCAGCCACACTCAGGCTTGGCCCTGATTGAGGGGAAATCCTCAATCAATATCATTAGAGTAGACCCCAATAAGTAATATTTTACATAAGTCAATAAATATTACTATCCATTGGCCTGAACAAGTATTTATTGTTCAGCAACAAGAACAATAACAACAACGTAAGAGTCAAATAAGATGAGCAGAAAGGTCCCAGTGTGACTCTTCTGGAGTAATCTGGAATGCCAGCCTTCCAGCCGAAAGGAGAGATTCTTTAGTCAACCTGGTCCCACCCCGTGCAGTCAGCCTCTCTGTGACTGTCTCCAAGAATCCCTTGTTTCAAAACCATCGACTGAATCATAGCTAACAATTATTGAGTTCTCACCATGGGACAGGTGATGTTCTAAGCACTTCCATGTATAACTCATTTAATTCTCACAACCCTAAGAGGTAGCCATTATTATTATCTTCATTTTGTGGATGAGAAAAGTGAGTGACAGAGAGGTTAAGTGACTTGACCAAGGTCACACAACCGGTAAGTGATGGAGCTGGGCTTGGCAACCCTAGGCCGACACTTCCACGTGACAATTATTGGCTAGTGCTGGGTGGTGGCTTCCTCCTTAGGCAGGGCATGTGCCCTTCAGTTCCCCATGGTGTCCACCTGTCCCTACTCATTCACTGACATCACTTTCCTGGCCTGTGCCTGTCTCTGAGTTCGAGATTTCTGGTATGTTTCACTACCCCTTTATACGTCTTGTGATTCTAGGCAGCTTTAATTGGGTTGGTAATAAGGATGGATGCCTCATCCGAACCTGTCCAGGGAACAGAGTTTTATTTGTCCTGGATCCCATGCTGGGCTGGATTTATAAATGCAGAATCCCAGCACCAAATTCACAAGAGTGAATTGTTTCGTTTCCCAAATGTAGGCCACAGCGTCTAATTTGAGCTGTAACTCAGTAACTGTGTAGGCAATCACCCAGCGAGCTGGTGGGTGATGGACACATTCAAGATGGGATCTGGGAGCAGTAGTCCAAATAATCTCCTTTTTCTTTCTCCTGCCACAGGAAGCAATTTTCTTCTCTGTTGACCATCTTGGTGGTTTCAACTCTTCTTTTGGGCCCTGGAGGCAGCATCGAAGGTGTGGCTCAAAGACCAGCCAGCAGGCAAGAGACGCTGAAACTCAAGCCCTGCACCACTGTTGTTTGCTGTGCAGCTCCGGGTTGCTTCGTGAGGCTCTCTGGGCCCATTATCTCAGTAACAAAAAAACCCAGAAGTGTTCCCCTTGTCAAAGACCTTTGGTTCTACAAAGTAAGCGTGTGTGTGCGTCAGGGGGTTTCCAGGACTAGGTAGATTTTGTTTCCATGCAAGATAGGGTAACTGCCTTTAGTTGAGTACGTATTGTAGACTGTATACATGCAAAGTGTTTTACAGACATTATCTCATTTAGAACACACACTGATGTAACACACACAGACTGAGGCTCAGAGGAGGTGAGTAATTTGCACAATATTACACAGCTAGTAAGTGGCAGAGCTGGTCCAAACCCACTGAAGCCAATTTGCTGGGAGGGCTGGACGGTGACTCAGCAGGGAGCTGGCCAGTGAAGTCCCTGTCATTGTAACAGTCTGTGAGTTCAAAGTTCTGTGATGACGGAAGCAGAGTGTTTTCAGCTACCCCCCTGCCTTGTTTCCAGGCTCCGGCTCATGAAACATCGGTCACTGTGTCATCAGACTCCTGGCTAATTCAAGCTAAAGTGAATGGGTAGGAATATCTCACAGAACTAAAGACTAGCTAAACAGCATGTCCTAGAAATGGAAAGGACTTTGGCACCCTGGGGACCTGGGCAACCATGGAAACCAGTGGCTTTGGGGCGTGGTGGTGACGACGGGTCAGCTTCACCCACTTCTGGTCTGTCTTCACTGTGCTTCAGATTTGATTCCTAGGAGAGAGCTGAGCAGTCCAGACCGAGTCATGGGCTGGCCCTTCGGTCAAGGAAAGAAGGAGCACTTTGATTTTCAGTCCTGAAGAACTGCATTCGATGAGGATGGGTGGGTGAGAACAGGTCCTCAAATAAAAATGAAGCTGCTAGTAGCAGATGGAGGAGAAGGAATGTCAGGTAGGCAGAACCCAGCAGTGGTCCATTCGGAGGCCTTCCTGGGGCTGGACAGATGCCGCAAGATCTGGGCAGCTATTTTAGGAGTTGGGATAGTGATCACTGGTTTCTCCCATCTGCAGAATGATCGTGTTATCGTACAATGCATAGATTCCAAAGCCCTCTCTCTCCCCCTCCCGCTCCTGCCGCGTAAGGCTCTCTGGCTCCCTCAGCCCAGAGCAGCACCCAGCCAAGGACTGTTGGATTTCTTAGACTCTCGCTGGGGCGAAGCTCTGGGAGACACAGCTGTAGCTGTCACTGAACTCTTCCCCTCTCCCTTTGTTTACTAAACATCTTGATGAGATCCAGTAAAAGCATCTTTAACATTGGACAATTAGTGACTCTAATTATATACCCGCAGAAATCCTCTTCCCACCTTCCCCTCATTATTGCTACCCATCTTAATCCTCACCAGGCTTCATTATGCATGGGTAATAAGGAGACTCTGGGGTTGTAAAATGTGAATGTTGATGAGCAGGAAGGAGTGGCTGCTGGCACCGGGCTGGGGCGGGAACTTCCACCTTATTGGCTGCCTCTCTGCTGAGCCCCTTGGCTTTTTCAATTGCACCATCCCCCTTAGTGGTCAGAGCCCAGGCTCTAAGCCAATAATTCCCTTCCTTGGCTGCCAATCAGACACATCTTAAAATATTAAGACCTAGGGTCCTGCCCCCAGAGATTCTGATTTAATTGGTCCATGGTGGGCTTTGGGCATGGGTCGTTTAAATGTCGCCCCAGGTGATTCCAATATGCCGACAGGAATACCACTGACAGGTTGTGCACTAGTATTTTAGGCTACTGAGTGTCCCCCAGAGCCCCCACAGGAAGATGAAGATTCTGGGATGGTAGCCTTGTCATGGGTTCTTCACAGTGGTGAAGCACACAGAGCCAGGTAGTAGTCCTGGGTTCGAATCACAGATTTTTCTCTCACTGGCTGTGCACGTTTGGGCAAATGTAACCTCACTGGGATATAGCCTCTTCATCTATAAAATAGAGTTAATAATAGAATAAAATTATTATCCAGTCTTTCCAATTTTTTATCTGAATTTTTAGATACTTGGTGTGTCGCTCTGAACAAGGTGTTTCCCTACGAAGGAAATTGGTTTTACGACATGTAGAAAAATCCCTGGGGCCTCATACCTGAAGAATGTTCTGCGGAACAGCAGCATCTATATTCTCCAGGAAATCGTTGGAGATTCAGAATCTCAGGCCCCGCCCCAGGCCTGTGAACCCAAATCTGCATTTCGACATGATCCGCATAGGTAACCTGCATGAGCTTTAAAGTTTGAGAAGCCTTGGACTAGAATATTCTGAGCCTAGGGTCCCTCCCAGGTGAGTAAAATTCTCCACTATAGCCTCAAGCCAAGATACTTAGTGGTGAAATTTTAGGCACTGAGATAGGGAGATATTTCTGATCAAAGGGGCTTCAAAAGTCATTTTGGGCCGGGCGCGGTGGCTCACGCCTGTAATCCTAGCACTCTGGGAGGCCGAGGCAGGCGGATAGTTTGAGCTCAGGAGTTCGAGACCAGCCTGAGCAAGAGCGAGACCCCGTCTCTACCAAAAATAGAAAGAAATTAATCGGACAACTAAAAATATATAGAAAAAATTAGCCGGGCATGGTGCCACGTGCCTGTAGTCCCAGCTACTTGGGAGGCTGAGGCAGGAGGATTGCTTGAGCCCAGGAGTTTGAGGTTGCTGTGAGCTAGGCTGATGCCACGGCACTCTAGCCCGGGCAACAGAGTGAGACTGTCTCAAAAAAAAAAAAAAAAAAAAGTCATTCTGTAGGATTGCTGCGATGCTCACGTTGACTTCTCTTTGGGACTATCTCCATTTTCACACCTGAAAACAGCTCGATACTATTACTATCTCCACTTACTATATAAAGAAATTGAGACTCAGAGAGGCTAAGTAACTTGCCTAAGGTCACACAGCTTGTACAGGACAGAGCCTTCTGAAGTCTGCTCCAGGGCTCTGGTACATAACTTCTCAGCTTCCAGCTTAGTTGGAACCAAGAGGTAACCTCTGGAAAATTCCCTATCCCCACTCGCGCGTGACGCCAAGTGCAGCCACTTTGCATTGCTTCCTTCTTGCAACACTTTCTCCAGCTGGAGTGGGAACATGCCAATTAGAGACTCTCCCAGTGGCTGCTGCTTAATGTTGTTGTACAGAAATGGCTTGATTATGATGATAGTCTCTCCGCCCCATAAAGTTAATAGATATTCACATCCAGGCTTGATCCTTACGAGTGCGTCGGCTGAGTGGTAAGGCTTGATAAGAGAGCTTCAGAGATGAACAGAAGGGCTCCTCTGGTGCCTGGGTGTCGTCGTGCTCTCACAAATCTTTCTTTAAGCAAAGAATAAAGGCCTCATGCCATTTCAGTGAAAGGGCTGAAGGGTCCTTTAAAATACAGGAGTCTCTAATGAGTGGCCCCAGCCTCCTCCAAAGAGGACTAACATTATCTGGATCACAGAAAAATTAAAAGAAGCCTTACCTGTGATCTACTTTGAGTCTCTCCTATGCATGCATGGTCAACAGATCAGCTGGAAATTTGGAATGAATCTGTGCCCAGAATTTGGGGTTCCCCCTCTTTCCTCTCTTCCCTCTAGGATTGTCTTTCACTATGGTTAGGTTGCCATGGGCTCCAGTCTCTGGTTTCCCAGGCTAGGGAGTTGGAAGGCTTTCCATGAGAGTTTTAGCTTCTCTGCACAACTGTGGCCTGCTATCAGAGTAACAAAATTGAGAAACTCTTCCCATGCTGGTCCCTCCCTCCAAAATTTGACTCCCCTCCAAAATCTACCTGTTTTTTTTTCCCTCCACTCTTCAGAGACCTAAGGTAATTGCTTTTTGAATTTTGTTCAGAGTTTATAGTTGTTATAAATTATTAGTCTGTTAGGACCTTACTCTGCAATATCAGAAATAGAGCCCCAGACGTACTGAATCAGAATCTTTGTTTTTTAACAAGTTGAGAAGCACCACTCTAAATCACCCTAAGTAGAAGGTACTTCTCTTATTCCCATTTTACAGATGAGGAAAC
>RJWJ010034840.1:0-17025 GCA_004363605.1 Indri indri | reverse complement strand
GAAATAGAAATATTCTCAAATGCACAAATGAAATAAACTCAAGTAGTTTTCTTCAGAATAATGAATAAAAGAAAATTGTCACATAGAGGAATATGGCTTTTTAAATTAACACAGAAAAAAATTAGTAATTATGAAAGACACATTCATTTATTTAATAATATATATTGAGTGCTTTCTAAGCACTAGGACTTCATTTCTCGTAAATTTAGAGCCACCTGTACATTTCTTATTATAATCTTAAAATGAAGTATAAAATAAAATATCAGATTAAGACATAATAGCTAATAAAACAAATAAGCAGATAATATAACTAAGATTGGAGAGCATTCTAGTTACTTTATGTAAGGGCAGCTTTGATTATTACTGAAGAGAAAAAATTGGCATTCTAAGTAAGAACAAAGCTATTTTAAAATGCACACAGTTTTAATCTGTTTTAGAAGGTACTCTATTGAAAAATACATTAAAAATATATGTTTTGCTTAAAAAGTCACTTATATGGACATCCTGCAGTAATCCCAGATAATCTTACTATACTAATGAATTACTCAGATTGGCATATTAAAAGCATTTTGAAGAGGGCGGCTCAAAAATTATAATCAGATTAATATCTGGAGTGTTAATATGTTTGATTGTGAATCCAGGTGACCCTTGCAAGATGAGGAATTCATCACACTGTAACCTGGGTATCCAGTTCTTAGTGGAAAGCAATTTCCAATTTAAAGAGTGTGTCTGCACTGGTGACCTCTATTGTACTGTGAACAAATTGCTTGGAAAAAAATGCATCAATAAATCAGGTAACACTTTCTTAGAAGGAATGTTTACAATTATTAAAAAAAGAACTACAATTTCAAAATTAACCACATCTATGTAATTCAATTAATTCTTTTTGGAGGAGTAATTTAATTCTTGTTGTGACTTGGGGTTCTATGAGCTGTAGACTTCAGTAAGTTCATGACATATTTTCTTAAATTGTTAACTACAAGTTCAAGTTTCATTTGAGTCATTAGAATTATAGATTCACTCATCCAATACATATATTTGTGATGCTTATTATTGCTTTGCACAATACCTAGATGATAGAAGACAAATAAGATATTATCTCTGTTGTTAAGGAAGTGTGAGTCTTCTAGGGGAGCCCAAAACATAATAATTGCCTAGAGTTATACTTGCCTTTGCATAGGGACATTTAATCAGGCTAACACTGAAGTTGTGGTAGTGAAATTAATTAGTCAGCATGTACCCTTGAGGGTACGCAAAGACTTTTGAAAAGACATGTGGAATCTAATAGTTCTAAAGTGGACAGTTTTGAGATCCGCAATGTCCCTATCTCCTCTCTGGAAAGTGATCTCTGGAAACTTGGGAATGCACCTGTTACCACTGAGTTTTCACCTCTTCTTTCACAATCAACCTTCTCCCGCTTAGTAAGAGGTAGATTTAGCTCGCATCTACATTGAAGGGTCCCATTCTCCAACCCCGCCAATCATCCATGGTGGGCTCATTGGACATTTTTCTGTTCCATAATTTTGCCTTTTACACAATTTACGCAAACATGAGTTTTTTTTTTCTTTTGGGTATGAAATTATGGTGTCAAATGATGTGTACATGTTTAACATTATAAAAACTTCCAAACTAAAATTTAATTTACACATTGTAAATCATTGTAATCATCAATGTGTAAAAGTTCCATTTGCTTCACATTCTCAACAGCACTTGATCTTTTTTTTTTGCCATTTTAATATATATTTAGTGTTAAATTGAGGTTTCCATTTTCACTTAATAATAACGTTGAACACATTTTTATGTGCTTATGTGCCATATATATATATATGTCTTTATCTACATCTATATGTTATTTGATAAAGTATCTCTTCAAAACTTTTGCCCATGAAGGTTTTGGTTTTCTTTTTCTTATTGAGTTCTGAGAGTTGTTTTTATATGCTGAGTAGGGTTTTTATCAGAACATGTGTTTTGTAAACAATATTTCCCAGTCCGTGCCTTTTATTTCCTTAAGAGTGTCTTTAAAAAAACAGAATTTTTAAAATTTTGTGAAGTCCAGTTTATCATTTTTTTCTTTATTAGATCATACTTTTGATGTCGCATCTAAGAAATTTTAGCTAGTCTGCATTCACAAAAATTTTCTCATGTGGTCTAGAGATTATGTCATTCAGAAATTATGGCATTTATGTCTATGCTACACATCATGAGCTAGATTTTTTTTATTTCAAAATATTAAGTGGGTACAAATGTTTTAGGTTATATGGATCACTTGTGTAATGCTTAAGTCCTGGCTAAAGATGTGCTTGTCACCCAAATAGTGTTCATAGTGCCCGTTACGTAGGTTTTTGCCCCCTCCTTTCCCCCAGTTGATTTCCACTGAGTTTTACTTCCTTCTGTGCATGGAGGCAGAGACAAAGGAATGCTTATACATGGTTGGTGCATGACAAATTAGTACAAACTCCATGGAAAACTGTATGGAGATTCCTCAAAGAACTAAAAGTAGACCTACCATTTTCATTCAGCATTCCCACTATTGGAAATTTACTGAAAGGAAAAAAAGACTTTTCATGAAAAAGAAACCTGTGAGATATGTTGAAAAAATTCTCATAGACATCAGGCTAGGCAAAGAATTTATGAAGAAGAAGGAGGAGGAGGAGGAGGAGGAGAAGGAGAAGGAGGAGGAGGAGGAGGAGGAGGAGAGGAGAAGGAGAAGACCCCAAAAGCAATCACAGCATCAACAAAAATAAATAAATGGGACATGATCAAATTAAAAAGCTTCTGCACAGCCAAAGAAACTGTCACTAGAGTAAATACACAACCTACAGAATGGGAGAAAATATTTGCATGCTACACATCTCATGAAGGGCTGATAACTAGAATCTGTAAAGAACTCAAGCAAATCAACGAGAAAAAAATCAAACAAGCCCACTAAAAAGAAGGCAAAGGACATGAACCGAAACGTTTCAAAAGAAGATAGACTAATGGCCAACAAACTTATGAAAAAAATGCTCAACATCTCTAATCATCAGGGAAATGCAAATCAAAACCAGAATAAGATATCACCTAACTCCAGTGAGAATGGCTTTTATCAAAAAGACCCAAAACGACAAATGTTGGTATGAATACAGAGAGATGGGAACACTCTTACACTGCTGGTGGGATTGCAAGCTGAGGAAATTTTGGGCTGAGGGAATTTCTTTCACTTTCTAAATTACTTAGAGATTTTTTAATCATAAATAGACAAATGATGCTAATTTTTGCAAATCTGTTTTGCTGTTCCCATTACCTGAAACATTTTTCTTTTCTTTGTGTTGGGGACATGTTAATCTTCTCTTATGAAATATATAAGAAATTAACTACAGTCTCCCTACTGATTTATAATATCAAATATTAAAATTTATTTCTTCTAACTGTATATTTGTACCATCTTATATGCGCAGTAGACTGGAAGGCAGGGAATATCAACAGATAGCCTGGTAAGGACAAATTGAGTCATGAAGGGACATTTGTGCCATAACAAAAGTTAATATTTTAATATCTAACGTAAAAAATTAATTCTCATTTTAAGATAAAAATCCGATCATCGAATTCTCCTACCACTTCATGGATACATCTATTAGTGCTCCTTGTATTTTATTTTGGCTTTGGTTTATTTGTCTATATTTCCTACCAGGCCTTGGGATGCTCAATGACAAGGACTGCAGATTTGCATCCTCTGTATGTCACCCAGTGCATAGGGGAATGTCCTTGAATGAAAGATTTTAGAGTTCGGTGGCCACTTGAATGCACTTCCATTGATAAGATTTTCCAATTCTAAAATTATAATTCCTAAGAACTTTGGGGGGATGAGATAATCAGAGATGGAAATAGTTTTTATGTTGCATTTCAATCTAATTAAGATCTCACTAGGAGGGGATTTGGGTGGGGAGGGAGGGTTCTGACAATATTTCTTCTGTTTTTCCTCCCCAGATAAATCTTTGTTTACTTCAGTGTACGTGGTCTAGTTGTTAGCATTTGTTTAAATATCCAAGTAACTCAATCCTTGGAGCAGGGCTGTTGAACCCATTTGAATGATATTACAGAGGTTTGTTTTCTCTATCTGTACTGTGCTAATTTTGAAGATCAAGGGTTAAATAAGTGTTGTATGAACTTCTATGTATTTTTGTTTGTTTACTTATTCATAAATGTAGCCCAGATTCTCCGAAGAAACTTAGAAAATCATTCAATAATGAAATACTTTCTTCGTTTTCCTTCTAGAAAACATGAAAGAGGATAAATTTAAATTGGATCTAACTACTCTTTCCCATCATGGTAATGTTTATAAATTATACTTTTGATCTGCATTGCAAATACTACACAATATACTTTAGAATGTAGTTACCAGGCTTCTTAAAGGTATGCCAATACAAAATAAATCGTGTAACCTTTCTAATACTACAAAATGTAGCAAAATCATTACATGTTCTCCAGTAATGACATATCAAAGGAACTCTTTTGCCCACTCATCATCTATGGATGTGCTGAGGAATATTTTACGATTAGAAAAATAGTCTTGATTACATTTCATGGATATTTTGATCACTTAAATTAAATCATTTAGGGCCAACTGTTTTTGCCTGTGCATGTGGTGAGAGGGCATTCATGTATACCTGTGTTTTCCAGAATGTAGACATCATGATATGCAAATATAACTGTGGAGACTTCATTCAAGAATTCCCCCCCACAATAAAAAGTACAACAAAATGAGAATCATTGTGCCTTGACCAATGAACTCACCATAAACTATATAGTTCAAATACAATTTCTGAAGATTTATTGTTTACTTTTGAGACACTTGGACTAGGAGATTTTTTCCTTCAGCTCAGTTTTGGCCCTGCACACTTCCCATCACTCTAGATCACAATACGTATCCCGTGTAAGTGAAAGATGATTCCAGCAGTCCACTATTCAGGTCCCAGTAAATTGATACTTACCCTAAAAAAAAAAAAAAAAGTAATGTTTGCCAAAAATAGCACATCAGTACATCATCGTATTTTGTTCACAGACTTCTCCCAGTGTTTTGCAGTTTCTGTATATACAGCTTCCTGTTTAGTTTTCCATGATCTGGGCATGTCATTGTTTTCAGGATTCGAAGGGATCTGGTCCTGTTTGGAAGTGGCAGAGGCGTGTGTGGAGGATGTGGTCTGTAATGCACAGTTGGCCCCTTACCTTAAAGCTTGTTCAGCAAATGGAAATCCGTGTGATGTGAAACACTGCCAAGCAGCCATAAGGTTCTTCTATCAAAATATGCCTTTTAACATTGCCCAGATGTTGGCTTTTTGTGACTGTGCTCAATCTGATATACCTTGTCAGCAGTCCAAAGAAGCTCTTCGAGGCAAGCCATGTGCAGTGAACAGAGTTCCACCCACTACTTGCCTCAATGTAATTCACAGCTGCCGAAATGATGAATTATGCAGGTGAGTAAAAACATGCATATCTTACTTTCTTATTTGGGCACCTTATTTGTTACAGTCCAGTCCTAACACTTGATCTCATTACATCAAGAGTCCCCACCGTCATCCAACGTGGTGTAAATAAAGCCAGACAATTCGTATTTTGAATCTGTGGTACATGTGTAATATCCTTTTGAAATTCAAATGCAGAATAGGTTTTTTCAGAATAAAGAAATTCAGTATGTCAAACTTTGGTAGTCATAAAATAGTTACTAATGAAATTATATATTCAACATAGACTAATGAATTGGTTAATAGACCTGGCTTGTAGATCTACTTTTTAATATGCTTTTTGGTGTGATTATATAAGGCTGTTAAATGTCATAGAATTTTGGCAAAGTGACTCTTCAAACTTCAAAATAAATCATTTCTGTCTAAGGCTGGAGCCCAGGAAGAACAGTTTGGACATCCCTGGCATACATGTATGCCATGATGTCAGAAATCTATCCATTGTCCTCTTCCCAACTTTGAGCATTTAATTCTCGGGGCAGTAATGTCAGTCATTTATTTGTTCATTCAGAAAAAATATTAATTGAGTACCTACTACTACTCTAGAAAACAGTGAATAAGAGACACACATGCCTGTCCTGCAGAGAGCAATAGGAGATGAGGTGGGGAATTTAACAGGGTAGGTGTGGGGAAGCATAGGCCATGTAGGGCCTTAAGGGACACTGCAAGGACTTCGGCTTTTACTCCAAGTAAAACGGAGGGGTACTGGAGAATTTTTAGCAGAGTTATGAATGATCTGCTTTCCTTGCTTAAAGTTTTATTCTGGCTGCTAGCTGAGACTAGACTGTACCTATCCAGGTAACCACCCTTGTGAACCATAGATTTAGTCCAACGCTCTTTGGCTTTTTTCTTTTCTTTGTTACGGTCTTCATTAACACATTTTGTTATATATTCAAGATGAATTTATCTTTTATGTGGTCAGAAATCCACAGTTAAGTTCACCCTTTTGGACAAGAGCAAGAAAAGATGTAGGAAAGAATAACTTTGATGAGTCACAACTATTTGTAATATTAATGTTATCATGTGGAAGGAGCTTTATTTAACAACCAGCATTAAACCATATAATTTGGGATTCATCTTTTGCATCTTTTTTGAGTAATGCTTTACATTTATTTGTGTCCTTAGTGCCTTCTATTAGGGACTGTTTTACTTGATTTTACATAAACGAATAAAACTCCATATATATCGAATTCATTTAAAGATCAAAATATACATTTTGTATGGAGGAATAGCTCAGTGTGTGATAGCTTAGAGCAAAGATTTGGCGTATTTGTCACCTTGCTTCAACCAGTGGCAAAAGACTAAAAGATTTAATATCAACTTCCTGAATGTTCTTGGTAAACTGCTTTCTTTTATCTTTTTAACTCTGTAGACTCTCTTAATCTCGGTCATTCTAACTTGGAAAGTAGTTCCAGATCTTGTAAACATTTTTCAAAAAAGATAATTGCTTTCCTAAAACACACATTCTATGAAAAAAAGGGTAAAGACCTAAGCAGAGTGCTAGAGCATTGACATTGCTTCAACTAATCTTCTAGGATGTCAGGGTTCTTAAGAAAATTTTATTCAAGGATCTTGTCATTGCAAATGTGCATCAGTTATTTTAAGGCTCATTAATTATTTTTCTTGAGTGAATAATAAAGGCAATGATAAAATAATTTTATAATGCAATTTATATTTTTCAAACTCATCATCTCAAAAAATTCTTATTAGAGAAATTGATTCTAAGATGTAATTTTTTTACACATTTTAACCTCCCTGACATATTCGGAATGAATCTTAAGGTCAATGACGAGGAAACATTTGTCATAATTTAAGTGCCAACAAATGTTTTTTGTTATACATAAAATAATGGTATCTCCTATATTCAATGAAATATGTTAAATGTTTGATTACACTACTTTTCTTATCACAAATAAACTATTACTGTCTATATATCTAGGTATCTATCTGCCTATCTATCATCTACACTAACAATGATACCTAATAATGTTTTAACCAGCCAGGGCCAGGGAAGACTACTTTTTTATGTCAAAATATTAAGGGAGTATAAATGTTTTTATTACATGGATAGCTTTTATAATCTTTAAGCAGAGCTATTAGTGTGCCCAACACCCAAATAGGGTTCATTTTACCTGATAGGTAGGTTTTTACCTCCCCCCTCTCTCCCCCTTTTTGATTTCCAATGATCCACATCTCTCTGTGCACATGAGTGCCCATTGATTAGTTATAAATTATTGCAGTACATGTGGTGTTTGTTTTTCCATTCCTGAGATACTTCACTTAGGATAATGGTCTCTAGTTCTATCCAAATTGCTGCAAAAGACATTATTTCATTCCTCTTTTATGGCTGAGTAGTACTCCATGGTATATATTTGGAACCCCTACTTTTTAAAAAAAACAATTCCTGTAAAAATACCGTATGTCACCATACGTGAGCACCCAGCTTTGCCTGATTCTAATGCCAGGGCCCTAGATATACTACCTAATTATCTTTAAGCATTCAACCTTTAGAGCATATTTCTGAGCTTCCATATCAAATAAAATATTTTGTGATGTGAGGTCTAGAACAGGATAGGCACTACAAAGATGTTATCGTATTTCCCTCCACTTGTAAATATCGTGCACTCAATTTTTGTACTAATATTTTAAAGTATATATATATATATATCTTCTTACATAATTTCTTTCTTAGATTAGTTCAGAGAGTAAGGACTGTGTGTCTTCAATTTCCTTTCACCATGTGCAAATAGTCCTTTAATAAGTACTTTATAGAGGTGATGGAAATATTATTGAATACTGGCAGCCAACATGAAAAGGCAAATCCTATCATTTTCCTAAGGAAATTTTGCCTTGGGGAGATTTCCAGTATTCATATTAAATTATTGCTAATGTAATTCAGATGAAAAAAAAATCTCCAAATGGAAAACCACTCCTTCAGTGAGGATGATAAGCCCTTTATCACTTGCCTTTTTTGCAGAAGAGCCTGTACTTGGGCAAAGCAGGGCACTCTGGTTTTAAAATAGAATTTCTATCATTGCTCCAGAATCCTCAATTCACGACGAATTTTGGCATTTCTTTATTTTTTGAAAAAGCCAAAGAAGGCTATATAAAGGCAATTTCTCAATTAATTTTGTCCAATACAGATACCAACTGGGAAGTGAGAGTGTATTTTGCCAATTTTATAGAAATTTATGAATTTATGTAAAGTTATATTATATTTGCATATGTACAAACTCAAAAAAATAGTGAAAAAAAGCAATTGCTTAGAAAAAATTCTAACTACTTTTTAAAAGCAAATTTCCATAATACGCTCATTTATTTAGAATGGTATGAGACATTTAAAAAATGTGGCTATATATTAGGTTACAAAAGTAAATGTAAAACATTCCATGTGCATAAATTACACAGAGCACATTTTCTTACATTTTGCAGTATAAATGGAAATTAAAAGCAAGAATAAAAACAAAATACTATACTCAATTCCTCATAAAAATTATTCTTTTAAATACTTCATTGTTTGAACAAACCAAAACTAAAAATTACGGAAAATCAAGAAAATACAGATAATGAAAACATTGTACCTCAAAACATTTCAAGCCTAAAATAAAAGTTTTTAATATAAATTTTTGGCACATTTAAACATTTTAATTTCAAATGACTTAGGTATCCAGTGTACTAAAGTGTTTTATAAAAATTTTTAATTAAATATTCTTTAGTTCGTTATTTTAGCAATATTTCATGACATTTTATGAATGAAATAACTTCCACCAGTAGATAAATCATGAGCTTAAATTTTGTAAAATACATATTTAATACGGAATAAATAGCATCTAGATGCGGATTTATTCCCTACCTTCTAAATGACAATTGACATTTTCAAAACTTAGATGACATCCTGTATATAACTCTTAATTGCATTAAAGGAACATATTTGTTCTTCTGGCCTCAGAATTATATGCTAAAGAAATTTGTTGTATTATTCTTAATTATAAATTTTAATATATAGCAATTAATTTCCATTATATTAAATTTCAATTTATTTAAATATATTTAATCCAATACACTTGAATATATAATGAAATGTCAATATATTTATATTAAAAATTTATAATAATAAATTTATTAATTTTAATAATAAATATAATTTCATTATATTAAAAAGTTTATCATTTAAGATGACTTAAACATGAGATTATTATAAACAATGTGGTTTTGTCTTTTTAGCAGAGTTGCTACCAAATATAGACAAGCTCATGACAAATGTCATGTACTTACAGAGATTTCATGCATGTTTGATGGTGACCTATTCAAGAAAAAGTAAAAAGTAATTTTATGTGATGAATATTTAAGTTGGAAGATTGTTACTATTATTATTATTACCATTACTATGATTACTATTACAGCAAGTATCAAACGTATAGTCAGAAAACTTATGAATGGATATAGTTCTAAAGGATTATCTTGGCCATTAAATAAACTCATAATGTTTTGCTTTACATTAGCTCTTGCTGCCAGAGAACATTAAAGCATATTGTAAATTCGAATTAGTCTGCTTAGAAATGCTGAGAAAGTGTACAGTACTTCCCATCCTGTGGGATAACTGGCTTGAAAGGTCAAATGTGTTATTTGAAATCACTTGGTGTGAGACAGTAGCCAAATGCTAGCCACAAAGCTACATTCGGCTTGAAAATTGCTAATAAATCTCTCAAGTAGTTCATACTGAAAATCATCACCCATGGAAATAACATTAGCAATGAAGGAAAATCCAGAGTAAACTTAGCCTCTGTCTTGCATCACAATAGGGCAATAATTCACAAGTTTCCTCTACTTTTTCTTCCACATTTTGTATTGGAATGTTTGAATGTAAAAATTTAGTTTTCAAGTATGTACTGGCATCCAGGAGGTATTTTGTTTTATGTCAGTCTTTCACTAGGTGAGGAAGCATCACATGTTAAGGTGAAATAATATTATTCGTAGGCTAATTCCTTTTCTTCACTCTTTATCTAGGAGGCGCTATAGTACGTTTCAGTCAAAATGCTGGCAGCATGTGACTAGAAAGTGCCATGAGGATGAGACCTGCATCAGCACCTTAAGCAAACAGGACCTCACTTGCTCAGGAAGTGATGACTGCAAAGCTGCCTACATAGGTACCCTTGGGACAGTCCTTCAAGTGCAGTGTACCTGCAGGACCGTTACACAAAGTGAAGAATCTTTGTGCAAGATTTTCCAGCATATGCTTCACAGAAAATCATGTTTTCGTAAGTTCCCCAAATAAAATTCTCTCTCTCTCTCTCCTTCTCTCTCTTTCTCTCTGTCTCTCTGTGTATGTATTAACATATGTGTGTATACACACACACACATACACAAATGTCTTCTTTTTGCCTATACAGTACAAAGTGGTAATCCAGCACAGAAAGTTTGTTCACAAAGACATCTTTGTGTTTGTCATTTGAAAATCTATCTTTTGATTATGTTCTATGTATTTGCTATTTTTTTCATCTAGCGGAAAGTGGTGCAATTTTTAAAATTTATTTGAGAGGTCACTCTTAGTTATCATTTATTGATTTCAATGTCAACAGCACAAGTTGTCGGGCGTGTTAACCACCGCAAAATTAATGGCTTAAGACAATAACCATTCCTTTGCCCACAATTCTGGACTGAGCTGAATGGTTCCTCTTATGGTCTTGTCTGGGATCACTCATGTAACTCTAGTAATCTGCTGGCTCTTACTGAGGCTGAATACCCCAAGATGGTGTTGCACATGCACCGTTGGCTGGGATGGTGGAGCATGAGCCATTGGCTGGGTTTTACACATGAGAGGGAAACCGAGAGATTAAATGGCTTGCCCAGGATTCTACACTGGGTCGCAGTACACTCATGAGCCTGGCTGGCTGAATCGGAGCCCATTATGTCCTCCTCCTCATGAAATGGTGATAAAACCAATGTTGTGTCTGTTCAGTACACTCCAAAGACGGGTCAGTCATAACCTCATAGATCTGTTCTCACATCAAAGCTTTGAAGAGCCCTTGTCTGTTCCCGCGTGCGGGACTAGACTCGGGCAGAAGGGCGTCTGGAACAAACCGCGTTCTGCCACTTACCTGCTGACCTCCAGATTCACAACAGACGTACATTGCTGTGATAGTCTGAGAAATTGCACAGAGTAAATTTGTGGCAATTTCAACTGATAGAGAAATGAGAAAACTGGAAGACAGAAAAATTGGTTAATAGAGAGGACCATAGAACCGGAAAGGATTAAAGTATCCATTATTGTGTTTGCCCCACTATATTGAAGGAGTGGGGAGGGAGTACCTTGAGCTGATAGGGGTGTTCTCTTTTTGCCTTGCCCAGAGCTGTCTTTTAAAATACCTGCCGTAGACACTTAAAAGAGATATGGAAATACCACCATACTGCCCCTAAAGACTCATCTCCTTGTGTTTGAAGAATTTAATGAAGAATAAGAAGGAGAAGGAAGAGAAGGAGGAGAGGAAGAAGAAGAGAAAGAAGAGGAAAGAGAAGAAAGAGGAGGACAAGGAGAAAAAGAAAGAGAAGGACAAAGAGAAGAAGGAGAGGGAAACAGAGAGGAGAGAAAGATGGAGGGGAAGAGGGAGGAGGAGGGGGAGGAAGAAGAAGAAGAAGAAGAAGTAGAAGAAGACCTGTCTCTAGTGAATCTTACAGGGAAGGGAAAACAGCAATTGAAATGTGATTCATGCTTAAACAAATGTAAAGAACATAGAAATAAAAATAAATTCTTCCCTCAATCTCATCCTTATGAGATAGCCAATATTAAAGAAAAAAAATGCTGTATATTCTTTTGAACTTTTTTTTTACTTGCAATACACATACACCTTGAATACCATGTATACATCCAAACACATGCCTCCCTCACCCTGACACATGCACACACACTCACGCACACAAATGTTTTAAGGAAATCGAACTATACGTAATGCTTTACAGCATGCTTCTTAAACTTAAAAAGATGTGGTAGACCCATTTCCAAGTATATACCTGTATCGTGGCTTAATTATTTTTAAAGACTGTATCCTATAGTATAGCCATACTGTAATTGTTAGCTAATCTCCTATTATTATGGACAGTTCTCAATCTTTGCTAAGCATAAGAATCACTGAGCTATTAAAAATTTTCATGCCCAATAAACCAATAAAATCATGTTCTATGGTAGCAGGACTTGGGTATCAGTAGGAACAGCTTCATGGGCCTGTGGCCACTGCAGTTACAAAAGGCTCTGTGCTCAAAGCACCCCAGGCTTGGGATTCAATGCTCTGCAGTCATTGTCTTGAAATTTTTAATAATTTTGTCTTTCACTTTATGTTTCCCAAATGAAGACAGTGGGACAATGGAGCATGTGAAAAGTGGCCAGGAGCCTCTGCTTATATGTGTTTCTGCCTCCTGCCACTTCCCCTCTTCCCAGGGACAGTCAGGTCCTCAGCTGCCTGATTCCCACCCTCTGATGCCCTGGGCCATGCCCAGCACCCCTCCGCTCCCCCACCTGTCTACTATGAGACAACACAACATTTGGATTAAACGTCATGCAACATCCTGGCCTTTGAGCTGGTGGTTGTGACTGGATCTAAATTTTGGAAATATTGAGATGCCTCCCTTAGAGAAGGGGTAAGTGTATTCTCTATGCAAACAGAAGAATGAAATGTAAATTTGGCAAAAGGAAGGGTCAACTGTGGCAGAGACTTACATGGTGATTAATAGTTGCCTTTCCTCCTGGAACAAAGCTAGATTCTCCTTCCCAGCCTCCCCTGAGATAGATGTGGCCACATGACTGTGTTGGGGCCAGTGGACTATGGGTGTGTATGATGTGTTCTATTGCCACTACCACACCATAAAATGCTCCTTTGTGATTGTGGGACATGCTATATTCACAGACTTTTTGCAAGAACACTGGTGGCTTCTTTGGCAATGTAATCTCTTAAAAATGTCTTAACTTTCTGATATATTTGCTTTTGTCAATTACATGTGCCAGTATGCACAATAAAAGCATATTTTCTTGACTTAGTTCCCAAGTCACTCTCTTAGCTTTTTTCAAACATATAATATATCATCATTGACTATAATCACCATGCTCCATAATAGATCTCTTGAACTTATTCCTCCTGTCTAACTGTAATTGTGCATTTTTTGACCAATGACTCCCCAACAACCCCAGCTTCTGGTAACTGCTATTCTACTCTCTTCGTCTATTAGATCAAGTTTTTTAGATCCCACACGTGGGTGATATCATGCAGTATTTGTCTTTCTGTGCCTAGCTTATTTCACTTAACATAATGTCCTCTAGGTATATCTATATTTTTGTAAATAACAGGATTTCCTTCTTTTTTATAGTTGAATAGTATTCTATTATGTATGTATGGCATATTTTCTTTATCTATTCATCCCTTGATGGACTCTTGGTAGGTTGATGCCATATCTTGGCTATTGTGAATGGTGCTGCAATAAACATGGAGTACAGATATCTCATCAACATACTGATTTCATTTCCTTTGGATATATATCCAATGCTGGATCATTTTGTAGTTCTATTTTTAATTTTTTTGAGTAAACTCCATACTGTTTTCCATAATGGCTGTACTAATTTATATTCTCACCAACAGTGTCCTAGGAGTTTTTATATTAAGTTTTCACTAAAGGCAGCTGGTTCCCCAACTCTATTGGTAAAAATTTTTCCACTATTAATGAAGAAACTGATGGTCATAAAGATAATCCTAAACTATTGAGTATTAATGGACATTGAATTCTTACACATGACTAGTCCTCAAAAATATCTAGAGAATGTGTTTAAAACATAGATATTTAAGCCTAACCCCAGTAATAGTAATTCTAATTCAGTAGGCCTGAGGTGGAGCTCAGAAATCTGTATTAAAAATATCACCCAGGTGGTTCTGATTTTCCACCAAGTTTGGAAGTCACTGCTCTACTCCACATGTGGGAAAAACCCAGTCACCAGTTGTAGGTCTCAGAGCCCCTTTTCACTCACACCTCTCAGGGAATGAGAAACATCTGTGTTCAGAAAGGCAAGACTAATAAGACTAATACCATGCAGCTCTCAAGGTGGCCTGTGTAACCTCAGTACCCCAAAACAACTGTTGGTACACATTAGCTACTCAAATCATGAATGAATGAATGAATGAGTGAATAAATGAATGTCTACCATATCTCTATGGCAGCACTTTCTTGAATACCATTGTTTTTCTTTTCCTTGTTAGACCTCTCCTAATAATACAGCTTCCTTATTAAAAGCCTCAATCCTTTATGTTTCCACTTAAGCTGGAATTTTTAATTCAAATATTTGTGCAAAAGAATCAGGAGTTAACAAGACCAGGCTGCTACTGTTCACTTTAATAAAAACATTTCAAGCCTTATATTTTCCACCACTTTTCCTCTTTGTAGATCTACTTTCAAAAAGTCTGAGTAGTAGGAAAGTATTTTACAGTTGATCCTTGAGTGGTGTTAACACTGTAAATAAGCAATTGATACTAACATATTTTTGCTCTTAAATGTGTGCTTCCCCTTAATGAGACATGATGTGGCTAGCTCTATCTGTTAATATAAGGATGACAAAAGACTGTTCCCAGTAGATTTGCAGAACCAGCTGGCTTTTGTGAAATGTTATTATAAAAATTCATAAAGATGTGTATAGTTTTTTGAGAAGCTTAAGAAAACAGCCCTTTTCTGGTTCCCTATGAAGCATAGAATTCTTTTTCCTAGAGCTACAAAAATGATGCTGGTATTTTAATGGAGATTGCAGTGAATCTGTAAATCACTTTTGGTAGTATAGACATTTTAACAAAGTTGATTCTGCCAATCCATGAGCATGATATGTTTTTCCATCTGTTTACATCATCTGCAATTTCCTTCCTCAATGTTTCATAGTTCTCCCTGTAGAGGTCTTTCACCTCCTTAGTTAAATATATTCCTAGGTATTTTATGTCTTTGTTGCTATTGTGAAAGGTATTGAGTCTTTGATTTGATTCTCAGCTTGACTGTTGTTGGTGGAAAGGAATGCTAGACACTGAATAACCAAAGCAACCTTAAGCAAAAAAACAAATCGGGAGGCATCACTTTATCAGACTGCAAGCTATACTACAAGGCTATAGTAACCAAAACAGCATGGTACGGGCACAAGAACAGAGCCTAGACCAATGGATCACAACAGAGAACCCAAATATAAAACTATCCTCATATTGCCATCTGACATTTGACAGAGAAGACAAAAGCATACACTGGGGGAAATAAATCCTATTCAATAAATGGTGCTGAAAAAATTGGATAGCCAAATGTAGAAGAATGAAACAGGATCTGTACCTCTCACCACACAAAAGAATTAATTCATGATGGATAATAGACTTAAACCTCAGGCATGAAACTATAAGAATTCTAGAAGAAAAGGTTGGAAAAACTCTTCTAGATATGGGCATAAGCAAAGAATTTATTAATATAAAGAAGATGCCAAAGGCAATCACGGCAACAACAAAAATAAATAAATGAGACTTGATTAAATTAAAAAGCTTCTGCACAGCCAAGGAAACAATCAATAGAGCAAATACACAACCTACAGAATGGGAGAAAATATATGCATGCTATACATCCAATAAAGGACTAATAACCAGAATCTGCAAAGAACTCAAGTGAATCAGCAAGAAAATATCAAACACCCTCATTAAAAAGTGGGCAAAAGACAAGAAGAGAAGCTTTTCAAAAGAAGATAGACTAAAGACCAATAAACATAAGGAAAAATGCTCAACATCTCTAATCATCAGGGAAATGCAAATCAAAACCACAATGAGATATCACCTAACCCCAATGAAAATGGCTTATATCAAAAAGTCCCCAAACAACAGATGCTGGTGTAGATGCAGAGAGAAAGGAACTATTATACACTTTTGGTGGGACTGCAAACTAGTTCAGACTCTATGGAAAGTAGTATGGAGATATTTCAAAAAACTAAAAGTAGACCTACCATTTGATCCTGGAATCCCACAACTGGGTATTTATCCAGAAGAAAAAAAAAAAAGACATTTTATAAAAAAGACACTTTCACTCAAATGTTTATTGCCATACAATTCACAATCACAAAGATGTGGAAACAACCCAAGTGCCCATCATTACATGAGTGGATTAAGAAAATGTGGTATATGTATACCATGGAGTATTACTCAGCCATTAAAAAAATGGTGAACTAATACCTTTTGTAACAACCTGGGTGGAACTGGATACCATCCTTTTAAGTGAAGTATCACAAGAATGGAAAAACAAAAACCACATGTACTCACTACTACATTGGAACTAATAGATCAACACTCATGTGCACATATGGCAGTAAAATTCAATGGAATTGAATGGGATGGGATTGGGGAGGTGGGGATGGGTAAATTCACACCTAACAGGTACAGTGCACAGTATCTGAATGATGGACACACTTATAACTTTGACTCAAACTGTACAAAAGCAATTCATGTAACTGAAACCTTTGTACCCCCAAAATATTCTAAAATTT
>RJWJ010034839.1:0-17006 GCA_004363605.1 Indri indri | reverse complement strand
AAAAAAAAAAAAATGGACTGCAAGTCTCAATCCCCGTGGATGTGGACGTGTGAATAGCCGGCCCAGGTAGTGGTGCTCTTTGCCGGCTTTCAGAAGCAGGGGTATTTCCGACACCAAATATCATTCCTCAAGAACTTGACCTAGTTTAACAGAGTATATACAAGCTAATCAGTACTTAAAATGAAAAGCCCGTTGGCATCCAAAGAATGATGTAGGGTTTGTAGTCTGATTCAGGCAACATCTAGAACAATTTGTTTCCCAGATAATTTTCCCTTGAAGAGGAAATCCCAGGGAGAAGTTTAGATTGTCCAATGTAGACTCCATATCTTGGATTGTGATCGTAGAGAACTTCATTCAAATACTGTTGCACATGAACATATACTTAAATTGTTGTATAAAAGTAGTATAGGAGGATATTATACATGTTCAGTGTCAGGGCATCACCACAACTTTCCACCGTTAAAGGCCTTAACCTTATCTTTCAAGTCTTGTCTTTTTATTCTCAACTTCAGGTCTAGCGATTTGTCAGGCCGGCTCTGGGTGATTCATATCAGCGACAAGACTGAGAATGAACGCGGAGGCATATGGGAGGGTTGCTCTCTGTGGGGCATTGAACTGGGGCTAAAAATAGGTGGGGGGTTCCTGGGGCAGCCTCCTTTGTGGCCACAGGTACCACAAAAGGAAAACTCAGCAGGGAAATCTGGCTTCGAGCCCTGCCTACAGAGAGGGCAAAAGCCCCCACCCCTGTCACCCCTTTTGCCCTACAGGAAAAGCTCAGGGTGACAATGAATTTGGTGCTTTCAAAATGTCAGGGCTCCCACAGCAAACTCTCACTCCTTCCCGCCCCCGGGCCTCTGATCAGAGGCCTTCTTTCTTAGTTTCTGCTTTCTTAGTTCAAGCACAAATGTTTGTCCCTGACTGCCTGTAGCTCCGTTTTGTCAAAAGACTGATGGAGATAAAGGGAATGTGAAATATTGACACAACAGGGCTAATACAGAAAAAAAAAAAAATTCTAAAGAACAAAAGCATTGTGGATAAAGAACAAATAAACGTTAAATTGTCGAACATTTATTAAGTACTTATTTTGTGCCAGACACTGTGCTGGGGTATGGAGGTATGAAAAAAACACATGTATATGTACGGTTCCTATATTCAAGGAGCTTCTAGGCTGGTGGGGAGATAATTGGGTAAAGTAGTGAATTTAGTAAGGAGTGATAAGGGATATGGCTGAGGGAAGAACAAATTGCTTTGGAAGCATGGAACAGGGGAAGTTAAGTCAGTCTGAGAGGGGTTACCAAGGGTGCCTTTTTTTTTTTTTTTCCTGAGACAGGGTCTAGCTCTGTCGCCTAGGCTAGAGTGCAGTGGCATTATCATAGCTCGCTGAACCTCAAACTCCTGGGCTCAAGTGATCTTCCAGCCTCAGCCTTCTGAGTAGCTGGGACTACAGGCATGTGCTACTATGCCTGGCAATTTTTCTATTTTTTGTAGAGATGGGGATCTTGCTATGGTGCCCAAGCTGGTCTCGAACTCCTGGCCTCAAGTGATGCTCCTGCCTCCCAGAGTGCTAGGATTACAGGCATGAGAGCCACAAAAGGGTGGCTTTTAAAGCACAAGTAGGAGTCAGGAGCAGGAAGAAGGATGTGCCAGGCAGAGTGTTGAGCCTGTGGAGCATGGAGGTGTTAAAAAGCAGTTCCACAGGGCTTGTATGTGGTAGAAGGAATGAGTAAGAGTATTAGGCAGGAAAGACATAGTACACAGCCACGTGACTGGGCAGAAAAGCTGGAGCAGCACCTGAAAGCCGTGGACAGCCACTCAGGTGTTGTAAATGGTGGCTATGATCAGGTGTGTGTTGTGGAAGACAGTGTGGCCAATGGACCAGAGTGGGTTAGGCATGAGGCTGGTGGCCAGTCAAAGACAGTAGCTGGAAAGCGAGATGGCTAAAGAGAGATCTAAGAACAAGGATCTACAGGTGTTGGTAACTGATTGGATGAGGGTGGTGGAGAGAGGGAAGAGTCTAGCAGCTCTGTTTCTGACTTTGGCTCCTTAGTGGGAAAACAGGAGGAAGAGAAGGTTGAGGGGAAGATGATGGGTTCCATCTTGGACACATGAATTTCACGGGTCTGGAAGACATAATAACAGGTGATTTAATGTGGAGAGTTGGAAGTCATCTGTCTATTTGACGAGTGGACAGAACCAGCCAGGAATTGTATGGAGAGGTCCAAAGACCAAGACTGGGAACACCTATAAGGGGTGAGCTGAGTCGAGAGGCCAGTGAAGGAAACTGAGAAGCAACATCCAGAGAGGTTGAGGAAAGGCAGAAGAGCTGTCCCAGAAGCGGAAAAAGGTGACAGGTACAAGAAGAGGGTCTTTGTAAATGTGCCAAGTATGGCAAGATTGTGTATCTGTGTGAAGTTGTACAGATCTGGTAAAGCTCACTGATGCAGGCTAACTTGAGAAGAAAAAGGCCAGACTGAAATTACAGAAAGTTTTAGTTAAGGTATAATGCTTAATTACTTTCAAGTATACAATTACAAGGCTAACTAAAGGGGTCCTTTGGGACTGTGATTCAAAGATTTATGATTACTCCATTAAAAGCATGTAATGAAAATCTGGCATCTCTTTGGTTTTATCATTAAACAGATGGAGGCTGATGAGGTTCAGCGATGTGCCCCAGGTCACACAGTTAAACAGATCCAGACTGAAATCCAGATCTCTAGATAGTTAGTTAGCCCACTGCCCTCTCCTCTGTGTCAGTGGTTGGTTCTCAAACTTCAGCTTGCACTAGAGTCACCTGGAGGGTTTGTTAAAAACCTGATAGCTGGGCCCCACCCCCGGAGATCTTTATTCAGTAAATCTGGGTGTGGCTTGAGAATGGTTTCTCACAAGTTCCAGGCCACCTCTTGCTCCTGGCCCAGGACCGCGTGTTGAGAACCACTGCTCTATAAGCCTCTTTATCTCTCTCTAACTCCTAAAGTACGGGAGGATTCTAGAAAGCACTTAGGTCTTTCAAGTTGCTTAATCATTTTCTCAGAAACCCTCCTTATATTATTAATTTGCTTAAAAACAATAGGTTCTTCATGCCAATCAGAGTGTCCTTGTGGGAAAGTATGAATGCGGATCTGAACTTTACTCATCGAAAACTCTGTTTTGAGCACTCACGCTGTTTTAGACACTGTTCTGGGCATTAAAGATACAGTGAAATACTCTGCTCTCAGAGAGATACAAATATACATGATAAATAAGCAAAATATATGATACATTAATGAGAGTGCTAAGGAAAAAGCGATAAATCAAGGGGAGTATGGAATTGCAGGGCAGGAGGGCACAGGGCCGCTGTGAGGACAAGGCCACGCGGAAGCGAAGGCTCGAAGGAGACCGCGTGGCTGTCTCGGGGAGGAACGATCCGGGCGGTGCTCAGAGGGTGCGGAGGCCCTGAGGTGCGAGCACTGTGAGGAACAGCAGGAGCCAGTGTGAGTGACTAGGATGAGTCGGGAACAGTAATAGGAAATGAAGTCAGAGGTAACAGAAAGCCAGATAAATGTTGGGATCTTAGGAACTGATTCTGACGATATTTAGTAAATCCCTCATAAAATGTCATGTCACTCCATTTCTCTTCCATTAAAACCTACTGGTTACTTTGGAGGGAACATTAGGGCCCAGCGTTGCGTGGGCCCTGGGAGCTCCTGAAGCTCTGCCTGTCCCTGTACTGAAGGTCACACAAGTTCCCTCCACAAAGTGGCCGAGTTTGCTCAGCTGCTTGTTTTCCCAAAACAACTGAGCGAGGAGACAGATATGGAAGGAAATATGTTTCTTCAGCCACCTTTTATATGTACATGTGCACTAGCCCGTCCTCCCCGCTCCACCCCCAACTCCCATCCTCAGCCCCTTCACTACATTCCAAGAGAATTGCCCTGGCAATGTCTGCCACATTTTTTCTGAATTACAAATTACATTGTCTACACTTCTGGGAAAAATTGACCCCACCCTTATGAGTCGTGAGCTGTGGCTCAGACCTTCAGTTCTTTTTATAGTCAAGTTTTGGGTCCTGGCCCACCCTACAACCACCTGTAATGGAAAATAAAAAGACTCAACATTTTATTTTTTTTTTTCCGACAGAGTCTGGCAGTGGCGTCATCGTAGCTCACAGCAACTTCCAATTCCTGGGCTCAAGCGATCCTCCTGCCACAGTTTCTTGAGTAGCTGGGACACTGCAGGTGCTTGCCACGAGGCCCAGCTAATTTTTCTATTTTTTTTTTTTATAGGATCTTGCACTCGCTCAGGCTGGTCTCGAACTTCTGAGCTCAAGCGATCCTCCCGCCTCAGTCTCCACAGTGCTAGGATTAAGAGGCGTGAGCCACCTTGCTCGGCCAAAACCCGACATTTTAAAGGACAGACTAGGATATTCATTTTTCTGGAGTATTACTGAAATTATATTCATTTTTCCCTTTCAGCCCATATTGCCATGAATGAAATTATATTCAAACACATAGAAAATCTTAAAGGTATAACAGTTGCCACAGTCAAAGGCAGACTACTAGGCTAGATGGATCATTGGTGTAAGAAAGTTTTGCATTTTGTGTTTTTGCATAGACAATAGGACCTGAAATAGAACTAGATCTGTGGTACAGTGAAGTGCTTGACTGCGTGGTCTTGGAGGCTAGGTCCTGCAAAAACATAGCCTGAAAAAATGTGGTCCTGGATTCTAAGAGGTTATAGTCTGAAACAAAAATGTCCTAGACCTCTGAGAATGTAGGCGTATTTATGAAGATTAGTGTTTTCACATTGGTACAGGAGAAATATCTTCTAGCAGAACAAAATAGAAATGTAAGCTCCCTCACATTTTGATTTTAAGCCTTCAGAGACCGCATTTGTTTCCTTGAACAGAATATAATTTTGAAGTCATATTAGCAAATTATCAAGTTATCTGTGGGTGAAAATTATAACGTATTGGATTTACAAAAACAGGAGTTTTCATCGATGACTTTTTTCTTCCCAGATTTGAATTAGCTCTTGGTGGCCCACGTAGACTAGAAGGTGACTTTCAGTAGGTGAAGTTTCCCACCTCTCTGGAGCAGACTCCTCTGTTCCACCCAGAAAAATATGTCACACAGGTTACTTCAAGATCCTGGCTGCTTCTGCTCCTAGAGTCTGATGGCTTTTTGGGGCAGGGACATTTTTTTGGTTGATCCCTAGAATCTTAGACTGTGGAAGCTAGAAGTGACCTTTAAGATCATTTAGTCCCAAACTAAATTCCTTTGATGCTTAAAGCATGTCTTCAACACCCTTGCCAAGTTGTCTGGCAACTTTGGTCAAGTACCTCTAGTGTTTGCACTTAAGAATAGTATTAGGTGAGAAGCGAGACCCTGATTCCATTTACTGAGGAAGGTCTTTGTGCAGGAGGTAAGTTCTGGCGTGGTTAATGTGTTCAATTTAAATGTAATTCAATTCAATTAAGAAAGAGGAAAAGGAAACTTGGCTAATGCCTCTTTTCTTTTGCCAAATGAAACAACATTGTGGATAGATAATCAAGACTATCTCTTTGGAACACAGCTAAATGGTAAACACCCTGGACTCGTATTTCCCATCCAAATAAAAAAACAATCCCAAATACCAGACCACAGTAGCAAAATGCATAATAGTGTCCCCCGCCACCTCAGTAAGCCATCATTCCCTGTCTCCACCAACACAAAAAAATTTTATGGCCCAGTATTTACATGAATCACTCTGTGAAAATGATAGTAAATGTAATAATCCCAGACAGAGCAATTATCTAAATGTCTCCCTATTAGCCATTTGAATGGCTAAAGCCTTGTAATCAAATGAGAGCAAATGCTAATTGAAATCTAATAGAGCTTACATCTGTGTGATTAGGTATCAGAATTTGATTCCAATATTGTTAAATTACAGACAGGGCCCATCAAGTCACACTAAAAATAAATATTGTAACCTCAATGGCCAAAGGAGATGGATTCTTTCAATAAACAAATCAAACTGGAACGGGTTTGTACGGTGTTACCTCCACCTACTGGGGCTTAGTGGAACTGCAGAGACAATCTTTGGCGTGGTCACAACTGTTTTTCCAACCCAAGTAGTTTCTTGACAATCAAGCAAGTGAAACTGCCCAAATTTTTAATTCTGTGGCTCAACATGATTAATTATCATGGAAAATATTAATAATGCTCACTTCTGGAAAAAGCAGCCAAGATTATTACAGAGAAAGTCATATTCATTAACTTCAGAAAACAAAGGGGGCAAAGTTAAAAATAACCCTGCACTGGAAGCTTCCATGAGGACTACAGGTGAAGTTGAATGAACTCAGTGGATCTGGATTATGGAGTGATTCTGAGTGAATAGCTAGAGAAATGACCCTTAATGACTCCCCACGTTCCAGGTGACTCTGTTCCTTCCCTCGTTTCTGCTAATGGAAGATTCACTTACTGTTTGTAATACCTCTAGAATAAATAACATTTATTGAATCTCTACTATGTATCAACACAGTCTCCAGGTGAGTAAAATAAGAAGTATAAAATGTCCCTCTTCAGGGAATTTGTAATGAGTTCAGTGGGGAGAATACAGGAAAATATGTGATAGTTTATACTAGTAATTAAGGACTGATTTTGTCATCTGGTAGTCTCCTAAGGAAGACTGCTTGAAGTGTAAATTCTCTGAAGCTTTGCATGTATGATGATACATTTTTTTTAAGAGACAAGGTCTTGCTCTGTCGCCCAGGCTGGAGTGCAATGGTGCCATCATAACCTCGAACTCCTGTGCCCAAGCAATGTCCTGCCTCAGCCTCCTGAGTTAGCTAGGACTCTGTAGCTGGCTAATTTTTCTTCTTCTTCTTTTTTTTTTTGTAGAGATAGGGTCTCACTATGTTGCCCAGGCTGGTCTCAAACTCCTGAACTCAAGTGATCCTCTTGCCTTGGCCTCCCAAGTGCTGGGATTGTAGACGTGAGTCACTGTGTCTGGCTGACAATGCTTTTATTCTACTCTCATGCCTAAGAAGTTTTGCTAGATAAAGTATAATGTTTTCTCGCTTGTCAAATGCACAGGGAAGCATGATTATAAAATGTATGGCTCTTGAATGCGAGCGGTAGTGGAGCGATGGTACGTCAAATCTGTTGCCTAATTTTACTAACTACATAGTAACTTAAGGGTATCTGCATACTGGATTTGGCCTGAATTAGCCCAGATTTGTTACATTTTAATTTTCTTTACTGTAGTGTATATTCGTAAACCATGCTGAATTGTTAGTGAATAAGGCAAGAATATAAACATATAAATGAAAAAGTTTGAATAGAATTGTTAGGAAAGGCAAAGAAAGGTCATCTGAAATGTTTAACAAAGTTGTAATACATCTGAAGGATAAAAGGCTGATTTCAATGCCAGCATTATGGCTGGTGACAGGCAGAACAAGGCCCCTCCCCATACACCCCAGATGTCTGAGTCTTAATTTCCAGAACTGTGACTGTGTTAGGTTACGTAGCAAAAGGGAATTAAAGCTGCAGATGCAATTGAGGTTGCTAATCAGGTGACCCTGCGATGGGAAGATTAGCCTGGCTTCTCCAGGTGAGCCCAATGTAATCACGAGGGGCCTTAGAAATAGGAGAGGGAGGCAGAAGAGAGAGAGAGAACCGGAGAGATGGCAGTGTGTAAAGGATTTGGCCTGCTATTGCTGGCTTCGAAGGTGGAGTCATGAGGCCACAAGCCGAGGAGGGCAGGCGGCTTCTAGAAGCTGGAAAAAGGTGAGGAAATGGATTCTCTTCTAGAGCCTCTAGGAGGAGTGCAGCCCTGCTGACACCTTGATTTTAGCACGGTGAGACTCATTTTGGACTTCTGACCTTCAGAACTGTTAGAAAATATTTGTATTGTTTAAGCCAGTACATTTGTAATTTGTTATGGCCCCAATAGGAAAATGAATACATGGCTTGACAGGAGAAAAGCTGAAGGCGAAGAGGCCAGTAGAGATCAAGGCATCGTTATGCAGGGCAAGAGCAGTAGATGTGGAATCAGAAGACCAGTTGAGGTTCCTGGCTCTGCCAGTTACTATCCGTGTAACCCAGATCAAGTCACTTAACCTCCCTGAGTCTCGATATCCCCATCTGGACAAAGGGATGGCAATAGTATGTCCTCAGATGGCTGTTGTGAGGGAGAAATGAGACAATCTCTGTAGCCCTTAGCACAGTGCCTTTGGAAGCCCTAACATATGTGAGCTTCTGTTGCTGTTGATAACTTGCTGTCACTACCGCTGCCACAGGCTTTATGGTGGTGGTTTTTTTTCTTTAAGTGATTAAGTGTTTATTTACAAAATTATCTGTACAACATGTACATATTTAGCGAAAATTCAACTGGAAAGTATTACAGATTAAAGTTACATTAGAATTTTGCACAAAACAAGGTTTTGTTTAAGTGAACTTTCAATTAAACCTACCCCTGTGTAATCACATTTCAGGGTTGGTGTTTCCTGCGTGGTAGAAGATGGACCTTGCCTTCCAGAGACTCAAACAGACCATTTCAGTGTAAGCAGGTATTCTTGAAACCTTGATTGGCAACTGTAGCTCTCAAATTAAATTTGTGTCTTATTAATCATGATGATCAGGTGCCAGTTTAGAGTGTCACTCTTTTGTTAAAGTTTTAAGAATGATTCAGAATATGTGGAACTATATACACTGTTAAATATGGTGCTAATGTTTGCAGTTCAGCATCTCCCCTATGTAGATTTTTTACTTGATCGTCCTTCTAATTAAAAGTTAGTTTTGTATTATATATACGATTCCTATGATTATACACAATTTAAATTTTTATATTCATAAGAAGTTGCAAATTAGTATAGAAAATTCTCCTGTATCCTTCACTGGCTTCTTTCTGGGTATAAACCAGCAAACTGACATTGGTATAATGTTACAATAATTATAAATCTTATACAGATTTCACAGTTCTTACATGTGCTTTTTGTTTTTCAGTATACAGTGCTTTAAAATTTAATCAAATGTAGAGATTTGTGTAACCTCTATTATGATCAGGATAGAGTTGTGCCATCGCCACAAAGAAACTGCCTTCCACTACCCTCCATGGTCATACCCTCCCCTGTCCCTAAGCCCTGGCAATGACTAATCTGTGTGTTACAAAAATGGAATTACACCGTGAATTTTTGAGATTGGCTTTTTTCACTCAGTATAATGCCCTTGAAATCCATCCAAGTTGTTGCAGTTGTTGTGTGTGTTAATAGTTTGTTCCTTCTTATTAATGAGTAGTATTAAGTATCCTATGGGGGTGTCACAGTTTGTCCCTTCACCTTTTGAAGGATGTTTGTTTCCAGGTTTTAGCTCTTACAAATAAAATTGCTATAAACATTCATGTACAGGTTTTTGTGTAAACATAAGCTTTATTTTTCTAAGATAAGTACCCAGTTTTGTAAGGTTTTTAGGGTTAAGATCTTTAGTGTTAAAATGCTTTGTAAGTGGCAATGCTTGATTCGAACTTACGGTAGATTAAGGTAGATTACTCTGAGTTATATTAAGAATGATAAAGAGTGACAAAGGACTGAAAAATTATGGGAGAAGAAGCGGTAAGAGTTGATGGTAGAGGGGACCCAGTTTTGAGCTTTTTCCTTGGGAGAAAATAAAATGCCATTTGTTAGGCGATAGAATGTATGAGAGTCAGGGGCGGCCTTTCATGGAGTGGGAATGTGAGATTGAGTTAGAAACAAAAGACTGAAATATCTTCGTACAATGGCCGTGCACTAGCCTCCGGAGGACATACACAAGTAGTGGAGAGAATATTAATAAGAAGAAAGATGAACGGAGACAGGCAGATTCATTCATTTATCCAACAAATATTTATTGGACCCCTACTGTTTGCCATGCATTGTTCTTGGCCCCAGATTCACCAGTGAACATACCAGACAAAGTCCCTGCATTATGAAGCTTACATTCTTGTATAGTTGGTATTATTATTAATGATTTCGTGGCTCCTATTACATCTCTCACACATACCATGATGATAAAATGTACCCATTTGTTAAAGAGAGGCTTTATACTATTAAGTGCTGGTGGGTTTTCGTTTGGTTGGTTCTTTTGGTCCATATAGACAGGTACTGATGTTCAAGTTTGCTTCGAAGACCAGGAAAAACAAATGAAAAATAGTGAAATAGATCTTTATTCTTGCATCATTTGCTGCACAGAGGGGGATGTTCCCATTGTACCATCCTTCGTAGCTTTTCTCTAGATGGGGTGGATGACTGCACTTTTTCACTGACCCTCTCTTTTCCAGGGTAGGAGGGTAGTGTATTGGAAAGGGGTGAATTTTAGGTCCGTTTTACAGAAACAAAATATTATAGATACAATTGGAGCTCCTTTTGAACCCCTCCTCAATCTCAATTCCCTTACTCTCTCACCAGTGTGTACCTTCCTAACCATGTTTTCATACTTTTGGTTGACATGAATGTATCCATAAATAATAGATACTATTGTTGTTTAAGACTTACATAAATGGCATAGTGAATGTATCATTTTGCAGCTTGCTTTTTCCGCTCACCATTATGATTTGAGATTTACTCATATTGATACATGTTGTTCATTCATTTAACTTCATTGCTATATTCTATATTTATTCATACATTTCCTTTATTGCCGGTTTCTAGTTTTTCACAATTGCAGACAGGACTATGGTAAAGATTTTTGTACGTGTTCCCTTAGGCACATGTGTGATGGTTTCTCCAGGGCAGTGATTCTCAAAAGTGTGATGCCTGACCCAGCAACATCAGTATCACCTGGAACTTGTTAGAAATGCAAATTCTTTTTTTTTTTTTTTTGAGACAGTGTCTCACTCTGTTGCCCAGGCTAGAGTGCTGTGGCATCAGCCCAGCTCACAGCAACTTCAAACTCCTGGACTCAAGCAATCCTTCTGCCTCAGCCTCCTGAGAAGCTGGGACTACAGGCGTGTGCCATCATGCTTGGCTAATTGTTTTCTGTTTTTAGTAGAGACAGGGTCTTATTCTTGCTCAGGCTGATCTCAAACTCCTGACCTCAAGAGATCCTCCCACCTTTGCCTCCCAGAATGCTAGGATTACAGGCGTGAGCCACAGTGCCCAGCCGGAAATGCAAATTCTTGGGCCTGAACTCAGGCTTACTAAATCAGAAACTGGGGGTGGGCCCAACAAACTATTTTAACAAGGTCTCCAGTGATTGTGATACATATTAAAGCTTGAGAATTACTGCTCTAGCTGTATACATTTTGTAGTAAAATTGCTGGATTATAGGATATGTGTATTTGGAAATTTGAGATTTAAACAAATTGTCTTAAATGATTGTTTTAATTTACACTCATAAGTATCATTTCTCAGTCTATAGCTTAGCTTTTTAAAAATGGTAACTGTTGTCATAGAAAAGCTTTACATTCTAATGTGGTTTAATTTAATATTTTCTTTGTTTTGTGCTTTTGGTCTTATTTGTGCCCAGAAGTCATAATCTCTAAAATTGTCTTCATTAATGGAAAAAACCCTGAACTCTGTAAAATAATTTAAAGAGGTTTATTTTGGACCAAATATGTATGACCCTAGTCCAGAGCACATGATCTCAAAAGGCCCTTAGAAAATGTGCCCCAGGCAGCCGAGTTACAGTTTGGTTTTATACATTCATGGAGACAGGAATTACACATAAAATCATAAATCAATACATGGAAGGTGTATGTTGGTTTGGCCTGAAAATTCAGGACACCTCAAGGGGTGGGGGCTTACAGGTTATAGGTGGGTTCAAAGATTCTTTGATATTGGTTAAAGAAATAAAGCTTTGTCTAAAGCCTTGGACTATTTTAAGATAAGGAAGTCTGTTAATCAAGGACAAGCCACTGGACAGGAGTCAAGTGATCTGTTATGTAAACCGATGGCCCACAGGTAATTTTAACCTTTACCCAGCACAGCCTTAATAATAATTTAGTTATCTTATTGTCTGAGTTGTATCTGAACTCCTTTCCTTTCGGTGGCCAGGAACTCAGTTTTAAGGTTTTCCTGGGGTCCCCTTGGCCAAGAGGGGGGTCCACTCAATTTTGGGGGGGGCTTAGGATTTCATTTTAGTTCACATCCTCTAATTACTTTAAATTTTCATTTTTCCCATTTAGGTCTTTGAATATCTAAAACTAATTCAAATATAGTAGTGCTTTTTTTCTGATCTGCTCTTGCTGAAGAGATCAGGCTCTTGCCAACTTTAAAAAACCTGCTAACAGTGTTATTGTGGGCACAGATTTGGTGAGGGGGGCTGTGGGCGGGTAGTAATAGGTAATATATGTGAATGATTTAAAAAAAAATTTCAAGCCTGGTATGGTGGCAAATGCCTGTTGTCTCAGCTACACAGGAGGCCGAGGCAGGAGGATCATTTGAGCCCAGGAATTTGAGCCTTTGAATAACCACCAGCGAGGTCCTGTCTGTTAAATAAATAAATGAATAAATGAAGCCAAAGGGTTTACAATAATGAAAAACACAGGTTTATTTTAATTTAATATTAATAGGGGAGAAGTTGGCACTGCTTTCTACAGCTGTTTTATTTATAGTGCTGTGGATTTTGTGAGCTTGTTTATTTTAGTGCACCATGTATGCCATTGCATATGGGTCCTATTGAATCCACACAAAGGCTATGAAAATTGTTCTACTTTAAAATACATTGCTGGGAGATAAGTGATTCTTAGTACAGATTCCAAGAAAATAGGATTTGGTGGTAATTTGCAGTTCACTGAGAAAAAGCCTTCCAATACTTTGAGCTGACCTCAGACAGTCCCAGCGCATGGAACGATGCCTAGCACGTAGTGTTTTATAAGTGTTGATTCACTGATTGATTATAGAAGGTGCTGAACTACCCAAACTTTCTGACTCTCTGACTTTTACCAGGGAGTGCTAGTCCTGCAAAAGAAAAGCCGAGATCCTGGTATTTACGTATACCAACAGAGCAACATTTTATCAATCCTGTCTATCTGCTATTTTAAGTATTTAAAAATTTCAACAAACATGGTGATTTGGGAAGATTTATTAGTGTACAATTTGTACATTAAATTAAAATCTAGGCCTAATATTAATCTACTTTGTGTTAAGTTCAGTTCAAAAAATATTTTTGTGAACTACTGTGTGCTTCACTAACCTCTAAGGGTGCAATGATGAGTATGATACAGTCCCTGCTTAATCAAGATGATGTGTTTGGTAGACAGCTAGGGACCTTTGGCCCCTCCTGGGGACAAGGCTGGCGACTGCCACACCTGGGGGAGGAGGGACCACCCCATGAATCTGTCAGTCAGAACTTAGCATGCCAACTGCAGAAGAATGCAGAGGACTCTCTAGCCCACGGGCCCAGCAGCAGAGGCAACAATAGAGTTGGGAAAAGTGACTAGAACAAGCAGCTTCAGAGGCTTATGGGAGATCTGCATGTGTAGTAAGACTTAGGTCGTATAACTCCCAACTGTCCAGTCAAAGTGGTTCCATGGTGATGTCTGAGCCACAAGGAGGGTCCAATCCAGATGCTATACAACAAGACCCAGACCATAACCAAGTCCTTTTTGTCACGACAAAGGGTCCGTTTGTTGTCTGTGGCGAATGTCTCTTGCTCTCGCTCTATAAATCTGTATCTTGCTCTTGCTCTATAATCCTATCTTTCTCTCCTCAATAAACCTCATTTTCACGCTCGCCTTGCTTTCAATCTATCTGGTCATTCTTTGGCCAAGAGTGCACCAAGAACCAACATTTCAGACGGTGGCCTGACAGATGTTCTTTCTCTGTATTATAAATGTGGCAAACCAGGTCTATCTAATCTTAGTCTATTGCTGATGTTTTTGAGGGTTGGCAGAAATGTCTTGCAAAATTCTTATTTTAGATCTAAAAAAAAACACAAAATCTTCAATCATATGTCTAAGCTGAAAACACATCATATTCCTAGTAGGCCTTATGCAATTGGGTAAAGGATTCAACAACAGGGGAAGCAGTGTTTCAGCGGGCAGGAGTAAGATGCATGTTGGTTTGTGGAACATGGAAGAAATAGTGGGAAGTAATTATTACTCTAACTAAACCATTACACATTACAAAGTCTGGAAGGAGAGTTTTCCAGACTAGGGAGTGGTGTTGCAGGGCTCCCCATCCACTGGTAATTGGAACGTGTTGGTGAGGGTGGTCTCCTGCCCTCTTTCCACTCGGCTGTGCTCCAGCACCCTTCCACTGCCACCCAGGTCTCTTTGTACTTTTGTTTTGCTTTGCCAGCCTCAATTCAGGGCTTTGCGATATAATGCCTAGAGGTTTAGTTTGTCATTGTAGAAATCAAATGACCCTAGAGGCTATTTGGTTTTAATTATCATTCACTGAAACAATCAATGTAGAGGATTTAGTCTTTCAAATGGTTAATGAAGGGACATTTAGGTAATTGCAACTGTTGGATGTTCTTCTTTCTGCTAATTGTTTTTATTGAACAAGATTTATATCTAGGTCTTGAAGAGAAGTTGTTAAGGTACTGGGAATCACAGGCCAACATTTTTTAAAAATTAAAAATTTTTAAAAATTATGGGTATATAATAGTTATATATATTTACATGGTACATGTGATGTTTTGATACAGGCATACAATGTGTATTAATCAAATCGGGGTAATTGGGGTATCTATCACCTCAAGCATTTATCATTTCTATGTGTTGGGAACATTCCAATTCTGCTCTTTTAGTTAAAGTATACCCTAACTTATTGTTGATTATAGTCACTTTGTTGTGCTATCAAATATTGTTCATTCTATCTAACTATATTTTTGCACCCATTAACCATCCCCCTCCCTGTTACCCTTTCCAGCTTCTGGTAACTGTAATTCTATTCTCTGTATCCATGAGATCAATTGTTTTAATATTTAGCTCCCACATATGAGTGAGATCATGTGAGATTTGTCTTTCCGTGCTTGGCTTATATCACTTAACATAATGTTCTCCAGTTCCATCCATGTTGCAAATGGCAGGATTTCATTCTTTTTTATGGCTATGTAGTATTCTACTGTACCATAATTTCTTTATCCAGTTATCCATTGATGGACAGTTAGGTTGATTCCAAATCTTGGCTATTGTGAATAGTGCTGCAATAAACATGGGAGTTTCAATATTTTTTCAATATTCTGAATTCCCTTCTTTTGGTTAAAAACCTAGCAGTGGGATTGCTGGGTCATATGGTAGTTCTATTTTTAGTTTTTTGAGGAACCTCCATACTGTTCTCCATAGTGGTTACACTAATTTACATTCCTGTCACAACAACACATGAGTGTTCACCTTTCTCCACATCCTTGCCAGCATTTGTTATTGCCTGCCTTTTTGATAAAAGCCATTTTAACTGGGGTAAGATGATATCTTATTGTAGATTTGATTTGCATTTCTCAGATGACTAATTGTTACTGAAGGCTTGGTATTTGTCCCTGAGGCCAAATTGAATCAACCAGTACGAAGAATCAGGACAAGTGGTTTGAGGAAAAAGGAAAGAAATTTATTAATTTGCTAGCAAATGAGGAGAGTGGCAGATTAGCATCTCAAAAGACCACCATCTTGCCTTTAAGGCAAAAAACAGGGTTTTTTAAAAGGAGGTTTTCCACAGTTGGGCTTGGGTCTATGTGACTGATGTCATATGTCATGGCTTTGGGCTGTTGTTGCTTGACTGTAATGGGTGGTTTTAGTCTTGGGTTATTGTAATCTTTGGTGATGAGGATCTCGTGGCCCTTGTTTGAACAATTCTGTTGAGCCATCTTTTATGGTTTAAGATAACAGAAAACAAACAGCAAAGAGCATTTTTCTGCCCTTTTGATCACTGGCTTTGGGAAGGAATGCAAGTTTAATTCCCAAAGGGAGAGGTTTTAAAGAGACAACTTGTGAAACATTTCATTGCCCTTTTTCAGACCTTTACCTCTGTTATGTAATGATGTTGAGCACTTTCTCATATGCCTGTTGGCCATTCGTATGTCTTCTTTTGAGAAATGTCTATTCAGACCTTTAACAGGCCAACATTTTGGAAGGAAGTGGTGGAGGGAGATCTTCTGGGTCCTAAGCATGGCCCCACTTTCCACTCTTACAAGTGCTTCACTTCCTGGTTTTCAAAATATCATGTATGCATACTGTCTAGTGTCCATCCTCACAAACATGTGTATTTGGCCATAGCTCTGTGCTTAGTTGCCATAACAGACTTTCCCAAGATTATATAAAATAATGCACACTGCCCTAAATGGAATTTTCTGAGTGTAGTATTTTGCTTGGCTTCTCAATTACTTATGTAATCACCTAAGTTTGTAACTCTAATCATTTAGTGCTGTTAGGGAGGAAAGTTTTTTGTCTACCCTCTTAGTTTTAGTGACTGAGGCTTGCAAATTTAACTGACTAAAGACAGATTAACAGGAGGAAAGGTATGATTTTTATTCATAATATTTTCAAATGCACAGGAGCTTCACAGAAATGAAGTGAAAACTTGAAAGAAGTGCTTAGGCTCAGGAGCTGACATACCCTTCTTAACAAAGGAGGAAGCATTTGGGCTTCAATGGACAATACATTATTTGAAGTGATTAGGAAATACACGAAGGAAACTAATGGCAGATAAGGGTTATTTTAGTAAGGTTTGTTTATGTAGACTCATCTTGGTGTGACATCTCTAGTAATGAGTCATTCCCCTCTTCCTAGTACAGAGAGGCACCTTCCACAAAGGAAAATTTATGCCCTGCTCTTAGGCAGATAAGGGGAAGGCAGAGACCTTTTACTGCACATCTATTGTTTCTCAATTGCCTTCAGCTCAAAATAATCCTTATGCCAAAGTGATGTTTTTGGGATGGCATATCCTGATCTCCTTTAGTACCATTTCCCCCAGTTTTAGAGATGAAGAAATGGAGGTGTAGAAAGGATAAAGGAGTTGCCTCTATTCACACAGCAAATTAGTGGTTGAGCTGGAACCAGATTCCCAGTCTGCTGACCTTGAGTCTTATGATTATTTTTATCATCTGAAGGTCAGGACCCAGCAGGTGCTTTGG
>RJWJ010034838.1:0-17014 GCA_004363605.1 Indri indri | reverse complement strand
TTTTTTTTCCTGAGGGAGCATATCAGAGATTTTTCTTTTCTGTTTTTCGTGAGTTTAGCCAGGGGCATGTCAATTTTGTTTACTTTTTCAAAGAACCAGCTTTTTGTTTTATTAATCTTCCGTATGGTTTCCCTGTTGCCAATTTCATTAAGCTCTGATTTGATCTTAATAATTTCCCTTCTTCTGCTGGGTCTAGGGTTGGTCTGTTCTTCTTTTTCCAGTTCTTTGAGAAGTTTCTTAACTTTATAAGAAACTTCCGAATAGTTCTCCAAAGTGGTTCTACCATTTTCATTTCCACTTGCTATAAACAAGTTCCAATGGCTCCCTATTCTTGCCCAACATTTGGCATTGTCTTTTGTACTTTAGTCTGTGTAGTAGGTGTGAAATGGTATCTCATGATTTTCATTTCTACTTCCTTGATAACTAATGTTCAAAACTTTTCATGTATTTAATGGTCATCCATATATCTTTTGTGAAGTGTGTATTCAATCTTTTGCCCATTCTCAAAATTAGGTTCTGTGTCCTTTTATTGTGGATTTGTAGTTCTTTAAATATGGACACGTGACCTTTGTCATACTGCTACCATGTTTTCCCAGCCTATGGCAGGCCTACTCATTTTCCTGAAGGTGTCTTCATTACATCTCTCCGGGGCCAGATCTGTATAACTTCAAGCTCTGCAATTCATGTCTCAATGAAATAAAATTAATTGGAGTGGTACTGTCATAATTAAATGTTTTGATATCCTGGGCCTATCTAGGAAGTACTGGGTCATCTAACCAAGATGCAAAGTACCTAAGTGCGCACACACCAAACAACAGGCCTCAAAATACATGAAGTAAAAACTGATAGAGCTGAAAGGAGAAGTAAATAAATCTGCATTTATATTAATAGTTGGGGACTTCAGTACCCACCTTGTAGAAAGTAATGAAACTACTAGACAAGAACCCAGCAAAAATATAGAAGATACAAACAATACAATCAACCAATGGGTTCTAATTGGTATATTTAGAACATTCCACCACCAACAGCAGAAAACACAGTTTTTTAAAGCACCCACAGAACATTAATCAAGATAGACCATATCCTGGGACATGAAACAAATCTCAAAAAAATTTAAAAGAATTGAAATCATATAGAGTATGTTTTCTGACCATAATCAACTCAATTAAAAACCAATAACATAAAGGCAATAGGAAAATCTCTAAATCCATGGAAATTAAACAAGCCACTTCTATATAATCTGTGGGTGAAAAGGTATCAAAGGAAATTTTAAAATATACAGAACTGAGCAAAAATTTCAAAGCAAAGTGTCCAAATATGTGAGACACATCTAATGCAGTGCTGAGAGGAAAATTTATAGCACTAAATGTTTACATTAGAAGTGAAGAAAGGTCTCAAGTCAATAATCTAAGTTCCTACATTGAGAAACTAGAAAAAGAAGAGCAAAATAAATCTGAAGCAAGCAGAAGGAAGAAAACTAATAAAGAACAGATATGAATGTGACTAAAAATAGGAAAACAATAGATAAAGTCAATGAAACAAAAGGTGATTCTTAAAAAAGAATCAATAAAATAGATGATCCTTTAGCAAGATTGACAGAAATAAAAACATAAAGCACTCTTTCAGTTTAATTGGAAGCAGTTTTTCTCTTCTAGTGGTTCATAAAATGGTGCATCTTAAAAAACATCTTAAATTTAATAAAATATACTTTGTATTTTATTAAAAAAAACTTACTAATGTCTTATGGTTAAAAGGATATGGGTCCCATTTGTCTAGAGTTTCTTTGGATGGTAGTACAAAGTGGTATGGTTAGCATCACTGTGTGCCTCTCTAATGCTAGGATAGCAGAGTGTATGTGTGTTTTGGAGGTGGGATGGGGGCTGCCATGCCAGACCAAACAAGCATCACAGAAGGTGACCACCTTGATCCAGCAATCCCGCTACCAGTTATTTACTCAAAGGGAAAAAAGATATTCTGTAGTAAAGACATCTGCACTGGAACGCTTATAGCAGCACAATTCATAATTGTAAAGATGTGGAAACAACTCAAGTGCCCATCAATACATGAGTGGATTAAGAAAATGTGGTAGCTGGGCATGGTGGCTCATGGCCTGTAATCCTAACACTCTGGGAGGCCGAGGTGGGCGGATTGTTTGAGCTCAGGAGTTTGAAACCAGCCTGAGTAAGAGCGACACCCCGTTTCTACTAAAAATAGAAAGAAATTAATCAGACAACTAAAAATGTATAGAAAAAATTAGCCGGGCATGGTGGCGCGTGTCTGTAGAGCCAGCTACTTGGGAGGCTGAGGCAGTAGGATCGCTTGAGCCCAGGAGTCTGAGGTTGCTGTGAGCTAGGATGATGCCACGGCACTCTAGCCAGGGCAATACAGTGAGACTCTGTCTCAAAAAAAAAAAAAAAAAGAAAGAAAATGTGGTATATGTATGCCGTGGAGTACTACTCAGCCATAAAAAGCAATGATGAACCTCTTGTATTATCCTGGGTGGAGTTGGAACCCAATCTTCTATGTGAAGTATCACAAGAATGGAAAAACAAGCACCACATGTACTCATCATTAAATCGGCATTAATTGATCAACACTTAAGTGCACATAAGGAAGTAACATTCATTGGGTGTGGAGCAGGTAGGAGGGGGGAGGAAGGGATGAGTAAATTCACATCTACCAGGTGTGGTGCACACTCTCTGGGGAATGGGTACACTTGTAGCTCTGACTCAGGCAGTACAAAGGCAATATATATAACTGAAGTGTTTGTACTCCCATAATATTCTGAAATTTAAAAAAAAGAAGATTACCAAATAAACATGAACTCGCCACAATATGGATTTTTTCCAAAACAGCCTAATCTTGACCTATTTGATTAGCTTAGAAGACTTATAAGAAGAATGTATTATATCCATTTTATTAAAGGGAAACCAAAGCCCCAGGAATGAAGGAGAAATAGAAAAATGGTCTCTACAATTGGCCACTGCAATTGGCTTTCCTGGTCTCTGTAAGTCCCAAGCCTTGCTTGGACAGTGTGTAACTCTAACAATAAGTCTCCTAGACAACTCTCTTAACTCTTAGTTTGACATCGAGTGTAACTGTCACTAAGCTGAAGTTTTTCCACTGGCCTTGCGAGTGAAGGAAGAAAGACAGAAATCCAATTCTTCTCTGCTCACATGACTCAGATTCCTAGGCTCAAGCTCACAAAGCATTTTATCAGGGTCATTGATGAATAAGCTACTTGAGATTGATTATTTTATGGTTAGGTTTCTGGTATTATCATCTCAAAGGAAAAGTTGGCTGTTTTCCATAGAGTGATGAGCATGTTTCTTCTATTATTGCCACCACTTCAAGCTTAAAATTTTGTAGAATTGCCAAGTTTTATTTGGTGAGTGAGAGATTGTCTAAGCCTGATCTGTGGCCCAAACTTGTTCCCAGATGGATAATCAGCATTTCTTTCAGTCTGGGCTAACTCAGTAATTTAAAGAAGGCCAAAAAATAGTCGCCATATTGCACTTATCTTTTTTCCTAAAGACACAAACCTTGGCCAGCTGCTGATGGGTTGCTGGAAGGGTAGAACTGATGCTAAAATGATAAAATCACTCATCTTGCTGTATAGGAAAAGGAAAACAAGAAATTGGATTATTTCACTAAGAAAAGTGCTCATCTCATGGAGCATTTTCTATTTAAAAATATTATAAAATGAAGTACTGTTTAGTAGGACTTTATGTAAGTATTTTTGCTACTTCTTTAGAGACAAGTGTTGACTCGATTAAATTATTTTACTTCTGCTTCCAGTGCTACTGATGGGAAAGTAGAAAAATTGAGGACTGTGGCTCTGGAGGTCTGAGTGCTGGTCTCCATTCCAGTTGATCCTGGGAGAGCCCTTCCCTCCACCCAAGTTCTATCATCAGAAAACACAAATGAATTGAACTGGATCATCCATAGGAACTCTGAGTCAATAAAGGAGTCTTCACCTAGAGGAAAATTTATCAAAGGAAAATTATAAAATAACTGGATTTCTGTGATATTTTAAAAAATCTCCCTGAAGGACAAATTGCCCCACAGTTTGGGCAAAATCTTGCGTTAAAGTAGAGAGTCAGGGTATGGCCTACTGGTTTATACAACTCTTCACATCTCAGCCCCTTGTTTCTCTTAGTAACATGCTGCTATGGACTGAATGTTTGTGTCCCCTCTCAAATTTATATGTCGAAGCCATAACACTCAATGTGATGGTATTTGGAAGTGGGGCCTTTGGGAGATAATTTATAGGTTTAGAGAGGTCATGAGAGTGGGGCTCCCATGATGAGATTAGCATCCTTATAAGAAGAGAAAGAGACCACAGCTCTCTCTCCATCATGTGAAGACAGTGAGAAGGTAGCCATTTTTACACTAGGAAGAGGACTTTGATCTTGGACTTCCCAGCCACTTAAACTATGATAAATGTCTGTTGTTCAAGCCACCCAATCTATGGCATTTTGTTATGGTAGCCCAAGTTGACCAAGACACAAGCACACACAAACACACACACCTCACTGTACCATATACATACAACATACTATACACATGTGTACACGATTCCATTCATATATACATACCACATGCACAGACAGCCCATGTACACATGCTCCCTCCCACACTTACCCTTACATACATACCACTCAGCATCATGCACGTGATCCATATTGATAGGCAATTCTCCAACAGTGCCATGCCCTCTCTCACCTTTCAGGCCTCAAGACACACTGTACCTTGTACATGTAACATTTCCCTGTGACCCTCTTCATCTGGTTCATTTTTCCTTATCCTTCAGTTCTCATCTTAGATGGCCTTCCTGACATCCCCATCCTCCTACCTCAATTAGTTTAGATCCAGTAGAGCCCTGCAGTTGGCTTGTACAGTAGTCCCCTCTTATCCATGGTTTCTCTTTCCACGGTTTCAGTTACCCACAGCAACCAAGATCTTAAAATATTACATACAATAAGATATTTTGAGAGAGAGGGAGAGAGACCACATTTGCCTAATTTTTATTACAATATATTGTTATAATTGTTCTATTTTTATTATAGTTGTTAATCACTTACTGTGCCTAATTTATAAATTCAACTTTACCCTAGGTATTTATGCATAGGGGAAAACAGAGTATATATACGGGTTTGGTACTATCCAGTTTCAAGCATCCACTGGGAGTCTTGGAATGTATCTCCTGCAAATAAGGAGGGAAGTACTGTATGGTTTTCAAAAGCTACACCTCTTTTTGTAATTCCATTTAGTGATGTTATGTTGTTGCTTGAAATCGGTGAGAGTCTTTACATCATGGAAATTGGCAAACACTGCAAATCAGAAAAGTTTTTTGTTTGTTTTTGTTTTAGTAGAACTAGTTATTGAACACTTACCACTATACCACTGATTAGACCCCTCATGGTCTTCTCATAGCACCTTGTAATTTCCCTTTATTTATGTTTAACACTTACTTGTTCCTTGCCTATATACCCCACCAGACCATGAGCTATGTGAGGGCAAATCCTGCCTGACTTGTTTACCACTGACACACCCACTACCTTGCATAGCACCTACCTATATTGGCCTCAACAAACAGTTTTGGATGGATGACTCTTGATGTCTCTCACTTTCTATTTGGTATCTGATAGGGCGGATCTCCTAACTGTGGCTGAGCAGATCATGGGACTGTGGGTCCAGGACAGCTCTGTTCCAGATAACAATAAACACCTCATCAGAAGCTGGGAGCCAAGGTCTGGGGCAGCATCTGTGAATGGAAGGCTCAGCCTCTGCAGGGTGACATTGCCCTTTTACCTCTAGTCAGCTTTTATGAAAGCGGAGAAGGTGAAGCACTTAGAAAACCATGAGATGAGACTCAAGAGCAAAGCTCTGAGAAGCCCTTCTCCCTCTTGCTGATGTCTGAATTTGCCTTAAGAAGAGATAAATCATGTCTTTCCATGATCAGAAAGAGATATAAAATGTAAGTGTCCTGTTAGGAGTGATGCATCTTGTGTTATTAATAAATTTAAATGTGTTATGAATAAAATTAAAATAAAAGATTCCTGCAAAATCTTTTTTTAGAGCGAACTTTGATAGGAAATATAGAAAAAAGCAAAGGAGCCAAGAGCTGGAGAATGCCAGTGCCTACAATAGGGGAAGGAAAATATTAATATGGTAGATGGTCTCCAAAGATGGTCACCATCAATCTCACCACCACCACCCAGGTGCATGCCACTCCTCCCCAGCAAGAGCTGAAGTCTCCTTGAAGCTGGCCTGACCTTGACACTTGCTTTGACAAATGGAACACACTCAAAATGACCCTATGCCAGTTCTAGGCATTTAAGAGGCCTGAATTTTTCCCTTTCACACTCTCTGTGGAGGCTACTGCTAGGAGTTTGCTGTGCCTCCTTTGAAACCTTTTGCTATATTTTCATATCTAGATAAAAATATAGAATTGTTTTATGTCTTTGTATATATAACTTTATTTACTGCATTTATTTTATAACTTTATATTAATAATAATTTTTGAGATCTATTTTTGTTGATTCACACAGGTTTAGTTTATTGCTCTATCTACCGTAATTCCACTGCATGAATATATCACATTTTATTTAACTATTCCTCAAGCAATGCTCATTTGGTTGTTCATTTTTCATTATTACACAAACACTGCAGGGAATTATGCAGATCATGATTCACATCTTCACAAACACATGTGCAAGTGTTCGTGTAGCTGAGTCATACAGCCTGCGCATCTTTAATTTAACATAAACTGCCAAATTATTCTCAAAAATAACTGTATCAATTTATTCTTTCACCACAATATATGAGAATACTTATTCCCTCACAATATGGTAACTCCTCAATATTGTCATTATTTAATATTTGCCTTTATAATGGATAAATATGGTATCTCATTGTTTTAATTTATATAAACTTGATTACATATTTAGCGATATGTTCATGGCCACTGATCATTGGAAAGCTGTTGTTTGTATTCTTTGACCATTTTCTCTGTTAGAATGTTTCTTTTTCTCTTTTTTAAACATGAATCTGCATTATCAGTTTATTATAGACACTATGCAAATGTGAATTTTAAATGACCTGAACTAAGTCTTCTGATCTCAGATATCTCAGTACAGAGAGTAGTTTAGTCACAGGGAGTAATTGAGAATATATTTATGGATAAAGCAAATATTCATAATAATGAAAAGATGGAAGGATTAAAAACCACTTAAGCAAGACCCTTCTGAAATAAAATATTGCCTTTTTAATAGCTTGTCCTAAGGTATTTAAAAATGTTAGCTTTATTTAAAGAAAATTATCCTGCCCAAATAAAGTTACAATTTAAGAAAAGTTGATTTGAGCATTGTGTTTTTCTTTTCATGTTCTTCCATCAAAAGATAACATTACTATTTTGTAATTTTCATGCTTATTTAGTTCATTTGAAATTTTGATATCTTATAGCTTCTCCTCGACACTGCGTATGGTTGATACTGCCGTGAAATGGTAAACACACATTTAGAATTATGAAGTGTTATCCTGCAATGTGGAGGATTTCTAAATTTAGTTTGGGCAAGTTGGTGACTAGACATATTAACAAAAAAAAAGAAAACAGGTCAAAACAATTTATCGTTACTGATTTCATCATGCTGAATACCTATGTTATGTGTTTTTTAGCTTTTCATAGCACATTTGCATAAAAGATACATAATAAATCTTTAAAAGAAACTCAAAACTTCATGAACTATGTACAGGATTCCACTAGAAATTCATTTTCCAAACATTCTTTGACTCCTTGAAAAATTTTGTAAGAACATGATCTCCCAATCAAATGTCTGTTGGTGAGGGCCTAAATGTGCCCCCTCAGTGTTAGAGAATATTGATGACCCGACTGCATCGGCAGTGGCACTTGCCTATTTGGCACCTTGCTGTGCCCACCTGTCCCTTCAGAAGCCCACTAGTTTCACGTTCTCAGTCACCCTTCCTGGTATGAAAACCTGCTGTTACCATAAGTTCTGATATGGGGCATTTAGAGCTAAGGCTGAATATAAGCCAATTGTCTCCATCTTCCTGGAGTCATTATGTATAAAGCTTCTCATGAACTGAGATTTAAAGCTCTGATTGTTAATTGTGGGGGAAAACCACATAACCTAAAATTTACCATCTTATCATTTGTAAGTGTACAGTAGTGTTAACTATAAGCACCTTGTTGTGTAATAGATCTCCAGAACACTTTCATCTTGCAAAACTGAAACTCTACATCCATTGAACAACACCTCTTTTCTCCCGCTCCACTCCAAGCCCCTGGAAACCACCATTCTACTTTTTATTTCTATGAATTTGATTACTTCCCATACTTCATATAAATGGAATCATGCCACAGACAAATCTAATTTTTATCCTTTTTGTGACTGTCTAATTTCACTTAGCATAAAGTCCTCAAGTTTTATCCAAGTTGTAGCATATGACAGGATGTCCTTCTTTTCTAAGGATGAATAATACTCCATTGTATGTATGTATATACCACATTTTCTTTATCCATTAATTCATCAGTGGACTTTTATATTGCTTCCACTTCTTGGCTATTGTGAATAATGCTGCAATGAACATGACTGTGCAAATACCACTTTAAGATTTTGTTTTCAGACCGGGTGCAGTGGCTCATGCCTGTAATCCTAGCACTCTGGGAGGCTGAGACAGGAGGATTGCTTGAGCTCAGGAGTTCCAGACCAGCCTGAGCAAGAGCGAGACTCCATCTCTACTAAAAATAGAAAGAAATTGGCTAAACAACTAAAAATAGAAAAAAAAAATTAGCTGGGCATGGTGGCACATGCCTGTACTCCCAACAACTTGGGAGGCTGAGGCAGGAGGATCTCTTGAGTCCAGGAATTTGAGGTTGCTTCGAGCTAGGCTGATGCCACAGCACTCTAGCCCAGGCAAGAGAGTGAGACTCTGTCTCAAAAAAAAAAAAAAAAAAAGATTTTGTTTTCAATACTTTTTTGGACATACACATAAAAGTAGGATTGCTGGGTCATATGCTAATTCTATTTTTTGAGGAATCTCCATATTGTTTTCCATAGTGGCTGTGCCATTTTACACCCTGATCAACTAGAATGTTTCTTATCTATTCATATTTTTATATATCCTGGATAATACTTGTTTACTTGTTTTATATTATAAATATTTTCTTTAAGCCTACCCCTAGTTTTTTAGAATCTTTTATAATATCTTTCTTCATAAGTAGTCTAATTTATCATTTTTCTACTTTAATTTTTCTTCCAAGCCCAAGGACATAAAAATATTCTGTTTTAAACTTTTTTAAAACATTTAGGTCTTTATCTGTAATTTATTTTTGAATACAGTATCAAGAGGAAACATAATTTTCTGTCCTTATAGGTAATCAATTGTCCTTTCTCTGATTTAAAAATGCCATTTCTGTCATGCAAAATTCTTACATAGACCAGATGCTTTTTCCACTATATTACTTTGGCTTCTACCTCCTGAGTCTAAGTGTAAATAACCACAGGTTTTTTTCCAATCATTCTGCAAGCATATAATTGAATGTTTTGGGTGGGCAAAGTCAATTATGGTCCCAATTACACTGGAGACAGGATTGTGAAATAAATGGAGAACAAAGAGCCTTACTCTGGAGAGATTACTATCCACATAGGGAATATAAAATACACACAAATAATTACTTACTAGCAATAAAGAATACAAAGGACAAAAATATGAGGTATGTACAAACATAGAAGTGCTGTGGGGTCCACTATGAACCAGAAATGGCTTTATAGGAAAGTGAAGCTTGAGTGATGTTTAGAATGTGGAGAAAGATACAGCATGGCTGAGAAGTATGTGAGCCTGGGAGGTGGTTGAGAAGAGATAGAAATTGAGAGAAATTTTTTATGTATCCACATGGAGGTGACTACCAATAAGAAAACTGCCAAAAATGAGCAGATTAGATTGACTAGAAAAAAACATAGGCAGCATGGTAAAGTGGTTAAATATGAGGACTATAAACTTAAGCCTCCTGAGTTAAAACACTGATTCTGAGACTTTTAGGGGAAGATGGCTGATCAGAGACACCAGCTGCCAGATCACCTCAGAAAGAAGGAAAAGTTTTATAGGAAAAAGAAAAAAACAAATAATCATAAATCAGGTGTAATTCTGAGGGAAAAATGCCAGAACCTACAAGAACCTACAAGAGATTCCAGGGGAAGAAGCTGTGGAGCAGAACAAGAAGGAGAAAGATACCAGCAGAGGTTAATCTCCGAGAGGCTTGCAGTCCAGTGAAAAGGATATTTCTCCCTCCCTCACATCTCTGGCAGTCATCAGGCTCCTGAGCTGCTGGAGAGCCTTTCTATCCTCACGAGCCCAAAAGTGACTGCTGCCAGTGAACTCGGAGCTTCTTGAGGACAAAGCACCAGCCTGGTGCTTCCCATCAACACAGATTTGAGCTGAGACAGCACAGGCCATATTGCTTCTCCACCCCTTATATGCCTTTGTCCTCCCCAGGGGGCTTTAGCCCCTCAGTTTTCATCTTGCTTATTCCCACACACACATTTCCCAACTCTGGCCTAGACTGCAGGAGCCACAGGGGGTCTGGTGAGTCCCAGGGGATCTGCATAACCCAAGAGCCTAGACATTCCAGGTGGGGTGCCTTCTGGAGAGAGAGACAGAGACAACCAGAGTGCTAGCTTTCCTCTATTCACACTCTTTTCCTCTCCTTCCCTTCCCTCACCAACAGCTGCTGAGAGACACTTGAGTCAAGACTCTCAGGAGCTGCTGCTTCACCTCTGTTCTGGCTTCCACAAAGAGTGGAACTCAAACTTTTCCTCTTAAAGATTTATAGCAGACTAAGGGGTGTTCAAACCACGAGCTCCCTGCTCACCTGCCCTTCCCAGTGCTGCTTGCCCAGCTGCTCCATCAGAGCAGGGCACACCCAAAAGCAGAAGGACATCAAACCTGCTTGAGCACCCCATAGGCAACTCAGGACCAGCATGCTTCTCCCTACTATGGTCAGGGATTGATCTTCAGGGACCTGGGGACAGGCTTGCAGGTGAGGTGCCATACCCCCATGATTCAATCGTGTTGCTCAGGGGCATGGAGGGGAGATTTGTGAACTAATCTTGGGAGGGAAGAGAACCCTTTTGGGCAGAAATGAAAAGAGAGTGCAGTGTGGGTTTCAGCCACAGCACTTTTGTGGAATACCCCCTCCCCCCATGCTCTCAGCCCAGGGAAGGATCCCGGGCAGGGAAGCTCCCAGCCTGCAGTGCCATCTTGGGTGAGCTCAGCTAGCTTGAGCTCCTGCCTGCCAGCAGACTCCAGAAGAAGACTGTGAAGCAGGGGAGGGGGGAGAAGAGCAAAATCCACTACTGACAGCCAGTTTGTGGATCTCAGACAGCCCCCACCTCCGCAAGCAGACTATCTGACTAGGTGAGGCCACCTCAGCCCCTCCCTGACAGCTTTCCACAGAAGGCTGGGAGCAGACCTTTGATCCCTACCAAAATGGCTACCTTACCAGCTATTGTGGAGCCTGAGGGCAAGCTCACTCAACTCAGCCCTGCCCAGCCTCACTCCCCCACCCACCTCCACTGTAGCTGAGAATAAGGACTCATCTGGAAGTTCCAGGGCCCCACCCACCACCTGGGGCATTTGAGTGCTTCCCCTGCATGGCTAGAGCTGGTAACAGGTCACAGAAAAAACAACACTGCAGCTTATTCCTTCTGGCAACCACCACCTATTGACAGGGAGGTCAATTTGCACAGCCTTTTACAGCATTTAGTGATTCAATCATACAAGGTGTGGTTGATTTTTACCCACAAGTGCAACCTACTGTTTCAGACATTAAACTGTGCATGCCAATGCAATTCACACTGTTAAGACCACAGGGCTTGGGAAATAAAAAGGATCTCAAAGACCTCCATCCTCCCTCATCAAAGAGAGACAAAGAATCTGCCTACACACATAGCTCACCAGAGCTACAGCCTACAAACAACTATTAACTGAGAAAACCACCATGCTAAGGTGACAGAAATACAAAGTGACAGACCCCCCAAATGAGAAGGAATCAGCAAAAGAATTCTTGAAGTATGAAAAATCAGTTGGGAGGACACCCCCAAAAGGACCACTAGCTCTCTGGTAATAGATACCAACCAATATGAAAATACTGAAATGACAGAATCCAAATGTGGATTTTAAGGAAGATTTATGAAATCCAAGAGAAAATGGAAAACCACCTCAAAGAAACCAGAAAAACAATTCAGGAAATGAATGAAAATTTCATTAAAGAGATCAACATATTAAAAAAAGAGAAACCAAATAGAACCTCTGGAAATGAAAATTTGTTTAAGGAAATACAAAACTCAATGGAAAGCTTTAAGAATAGACTAGATCAGGCAGAAGAAAGCATCTCAGAGCTCAAAGACAACTCTGCTGAATTAACTCAGTCAGTCAAAAATAAGGAATAGAGAATTAAAAGGAATGAACAAAGCCTACAAGAAATATGGGATTATTTAAAATGGCCAAATATAAGAACCATAGGCATCCTTGAGGATGAAGAAGAAAACACATAAGGGATGGAAAACCTATTTGAGGAAAACCTATTTGGGGGAATAATTGAGGAAAACTTTCCTGGCCTTGCTAGAGATTTAGACATCTAGGCACAAGAGGCTCAATGAACACCTGAGAGATTCATTACAAAGAGGCAATCACCAAGATGCATAGTGATCAGACTGGCCAAACTTAACATGAAAGAGGAACTCCAATGAGCCATGAGACAAAAACATCAGCTAACTTATGAAGGAAAACCCATAAGACTAACCACAGACTTCGCAACTGAGACCTTACCAGCCAGAAGTGTATGGGGCCCCATCTTCAGAACAACTGTCAGCCTAGAATTTTGTATCCTGCAAAACTAAATTTCATATATGAAGGAGAAATAAAGACTTTTCCAGACAAGCAAACACTGAAGGAATTTTGTCAAGACCAAACCTGCCCTGAAGGAAATACTCAGAACTGCATTATACTTGGATCAGCACAATAGACACCCACAAGAGTAAAACTACTAAACAGCTAAGGCTCAGAGCTCATATACAACAATAACACAAGAGATTTAAAAAAGCAATAAGGAGGGATTACGGAAAATGGTGGAGTAAAGATGACCTCCTGGATTCCTGCTCCCAGAGAAAGAGGCATAGATCTCAGTCTGCTACACACTAGTGGATTGCTCCCAGGCAAGAACAGTGTTGTGAATTGGCAGAGAAACAGCCTGGGACACACAAAACAGGAAAACAGAAAAAAGGTGAATGGGAGATAGGATTGCGAAATCTGGAGAGTGCAAGGCAAAGAGAGAATAAAGCATGGAATGGCTACACCCACCTGGCCAGGCAGTGCAGTGAGATCTGACCCACAGGAGAACATCCTGCTTCCCCACTGACCTCCACACCCACTCAGACAGGGACCTGCCTGAAGTTGGTGCAAAATTGTGGCAGGAGACGTTGGCCTTTGTGGAGAAGACAATGGTGGGAAGCATCTTGAACTCCCCGGAGCTCTGTGACAGGATTGCACTGGGCGAGGGAGGGACTGGTCTGAACTACTGCTGGAGGGAGTTAGGAGACAGGCACCTCTGCTCTGGCGGTCAGCGGGACCAGAAAAATAGAGATGAACGCTAAAAAGGGGACTCTAACCTGGAAATCACTGTGGGTGAATAGGCTGGCTCGGCATGGGTCAGAAAGAGCAAGAGCTCCTGCTGGACAGGCGTGAGATTGTGTGAGGGTGACATAAAAGCGACAATGAGGCATCCTGATGACTCAGCTCCCCAATCCAGCATCTGCGAACTCCTGAACAGTCACCCCCCGTGCTAGCGCTCTGCAGGTGGGCAGTCGCCACTTTTGGGGTTCACAACCCAGACTCTGCAGTGCGGGCAGCTCCCTTCCCCCTGCCCAGGGACTCTGGCGACAAGCTCCACCCTTCCATGACTTATGGTCAACTAGTCAGGCCCATTTTGATGGGTGAATTTTGAATACTTCCCCATTCGTGGAAGGCTAACGCCTGTGGGATTTATAGGTGCTGTGGCACTGGGCGTACTGGGGCACCACCCCCTTGCCCTAGCCAGCAACTTTTGCACAAAAAGTGATAGGCTCCACCTCTGGAGGTAGGGAGAGACAAGAAAAGCTACTTTCCCCGTGCGACTAGCATGAATCCGCAGGGCCTTGGTGCAGATCAATAGTTGACAGCCCAGTGATTTTCCTCATCAGACCAGTTTAGGTCATCCAGTAGGATCATGACTCTGGGGCTGGATTTCCACATATAGTTGGCTGCCAACAGTGGGGTATGTGGTCACGGAAGAAAAATCCTGGCAAGAGGCCACAATAGGCTCACCAAATAAGCTCTCCCATCAGGAGCAGCCTCCCAACTGTGGTAGAAGAACTATGAAGAACATATTAGCAGCTCCCCCTAGTGGCAGATCAAGCAACCATAGCTCACACATCCAGGCTGGTAGGCAGCAGCTGTGACCTGCCTTGCTCCTAAACAGCACCTACTGGTGCAGAGCCTAAACAGGGTGTGTTATTTTCAAAACAAAACCTGAAAGGTGGGAAGCAACAGCTGATCCAGATGGGAAGGAATCAGTGAAAGAACTCTGAAAGTTTGAAGAATCAAATGGAAAGCACACCCCAAAAGGAAATACCAGCTCTCTAGCAATGGACATTAACCAAATTCAGAAGACTAAAATGACAGAAGAAGAATTTCGAACATGGATTGTAGAAAAACTCAATGATACGCAAGAAAAAATGGATAACCAACACAAAGAAACCACAAAAAAAATCTAGGACTTGGAAGAAAAATTCACTAAAGAAATTGAAATATTGAGGTCCAGAAAAATGGCAGATTAGGGGTGACCTCCTGGCTCTCTGCTCCCTGAGTGGGAGGTGCAGAACACAGACACCCACACGTGAGTGAGGCACTCTCCCACAGGATCAGCTTCGTGAATCTACAGAGAAGCAGTGAGGGACAAGCAGTGCTGCGGAAAAACAAGGTGAAGTGGAAAAGCGACCGCAAATACCGGAGAGCGCAGGTCAAACAGTGGGGAGTGCAGCTCGAGTCGGCCGTGCCCATCAGCGGGCTGGCCCGGGCAGTGAGATCTGACTCACAGGAAGACGAATCTTCCTTTACCAAACCCCACTCCCACGCAGGCAGGGAAGTGCCAGAAGTCAGTTAGAAGTGGGGGCACTGTCCCACAGACAAGTAGTGGGAAGTGGAGACAGGAGCGGGGTCCATTTTGAATTCGCGGGAGCGCGACGCTGGGTCAGCATCGGAGGGGAGGGACTGACCCGAGCGGGCGCTTCCCAGATCGGAGCTGCTCAAGCCCACAAGGGAGAGTTTGGAGACAGGCTTCGTGCCACAGGCGACCGCTAGGACCAGATCGGGGGAGGGGAACTCCATAAAAGAGGCTCTGCCTGTGGAAATCGCTGAAAGTTCAGCAGACGCTGGGAGGGACACAGCACAGAGTCCTCCCACGGATCTGTCCAGAGTCCCCGTGTGTTGCGGGGGTGGCGAGCTCAGCAGGTGGCTCTGGGAGGCAGCTCTGGGAGATGGCAATAGTGGACCCTGGCTCCAGATGCCCTCCCGGCGCAGTCAGCTCCAGTGCTGACTAGCAGTGGGTGGGCACCTGCCATTCGGGGAGCCCAAAGCCTCTAGACGCGGGGGCTTGTTTCCCAGGCAATGGCCTGACTCAGAGCCACTGCAGCCAGGGCAGAGCTGGTCATGCCCTACGAGGAGGAGAGTAGTGCACGAAGCCACTTTTTCTCCCGAATCTGCGGATAGTCTGTCCCAGCCGGGGACTCAAGCCCCGCCTCCGAAAGGGTGGAAAAGGGAGAAAGAGCGATACTTCTGTGGAGTTTCCAGGCGGTCTCCGGCAGCCCTGTTCCATTCAGTCCCCGCGCTGCTCACCAAGGTGATGGGGAACTGAGGGTGAACTGAGGGAGACCACTTGTAGAACGGTGATCCGGGACACATAACCACCACCACTGCCAGGCGGCTTGACCCCCGCTCACGCACCGCGCTAAAGGGCCTGCCTCCGCCACTAGGCAGAGTAAAGGGGTCGTGGTTTTTTTTTTTTCTTTTTTTTTCTTTTTTGTAGAGCTGTGATCCGAGATGCCATAACCACCCCCTCCGCCAGGACACTCGACCTCTCCTCACACACAACATGCCAAAGGGCCTGCCTTTGCCTCTAGGAGGAATTAAGGGGTTGGGTTTTTTTGTTGTGGTGGTGGTTTCTTTTTGTTGTTGTTGTTGTTGTTTTCTTTTCTATATACATATTTCTCTCAATTCTTACTTTTAATTTTTTTTGTACATATATACAAACATTTTTTTTCTTTCCTTCTCTTTCTTTTATTCTTCCTTTTTACTCTCTTTCCACGAGTGTGTAAGTGTGTGGGTGAATAGCTGAAACCCACGACCGCAGCAGCCCGATTGTTGACTCTCCACAGCGGGGCTATTTTGCTCCAAAGAGACAGCACCCTCCATTAAGAGTATCTAGTGACCAAGGAGGCTGCCCTTCAAGCTGAGACACATGATCACCTCTTTGCTGCGACTTGGTAGCCAGAGCCGCCAGCCAATTTGACAGTCTCCACAACGAGAAGGGCTGAGTACAGAGTGAAGGAGGTTGTTTTGCCAGCAAGGTCCTATAGCCTCATTTTTGCTGTGACTTGGTAATCATGCCTCCTCCCAAAGAATTGGTTCCCCACCCTTGGTAGTGTGGAGGAACAAGGGAAGCTGTTCTCTGGACTGTGATCCTGTAGGGATGGTGGATGACCCTTGACTATGATCTGACCACTGATATTGCATACCAAAGGGCCCAACCCCACATCTGCTGGGGAGGAATATCAGGACAGGCAGCTTTCTGGTCTGGGTCCCTCAGGGGCCTTAGGCAGGGCTTCTCTAGCAGCCCTGAAGTGTGTACTTCTTACCAGCTAGACATACCTGCCCTTGAAGGGGTGGAATAATAAGG
>RJWJ010034837.1:0-17011 GCA_004363605.1 Indri indri | reverse complement strand
GTAAATTAAACACATATAATATCATCTTTTTTTATTCAAAGATACATATATAACCAGTGGGAGCTATATTGGGAGGGCATGCATTTAATATACTGGAAAGAGTTCCTAAGAGAGTGAAGTAAATGACAGTATGAATAAATTGGAAAATATTAAAATAAAGCAGCAGAATGTTTTTCTCTTATACCAACTGATAATGATTTTGGGATACGAGTCAAGAGGTAAAGGCAATCCATTACTATAAAACTGGCATCCTAAAAAATGAAACGGATGTGGAGTATGGCTTCAGGTTGGAGTTTATACCTTAACAGAATTGGTGAGAAATACGTATGCCTAACTATGAACTTTAGGTAGAAAATGATGAGTGCCATATCAAACCACATGGAAGTTCATTCATACATCCTGTTGACAAAAGCGTATTGAGTGCTCACCAGAGTCTAATACTCAACAGAGAATAGAATGGCCAAGACCTTTGCGCCTGTGACAGGAGGTGGTGAATAAACAAATTATAAAGTACTACACTACATAAAGAACATCAAACTATATAGACAATTAAAATACTGTAATAGGAGAGTGGCTAGGTGGTTTCTTTAGATTGGGCAGTTAGGGAAGTTCTCTCTAAAGAGAAGACTTTGACAAGAGGGAACCAGCCTATACAGAGATCTAGGGAAGATTAAGGCCAAGTGAATAGAGAAGATTTTGGCACATTTAAAAACTTGAAAAAGTTCTAAAGCCTAGTGAATCAGGAAACCGAAAGACTAGTAAGAATTCTGGGAGATAGGGAGAGGGTACACAGGCTTATTTAACGGGCTAAGGAATTTGAATTTTAACCTAGGTGTGATTGAGAACTATTGAAGGTAGTTAAAAGGTGAATGAGATGATCATCTGATTCACATTTGTAAAAGTCAATATAACTGCTGTGTTGAGAATGGGTTCTATAGAGGGACAAATGATATTAAGAAGATTAATAGAAAGTAGAAAGAAGAGTGAATATAAAATGGCTTGCTTAGCTTTCTTTCCCTCCTTTAGCCAGACTTCCTCAAAGTCCTAACAGCTTCTATTGGTATTTTGTTTACTTAGAACTAAGTCACAGGGCAAAATCTAACTTTACAGGAGACTAGAAAATGAAGTCTTTTTCTTGGACAATTGACATTCTGAAAAAAAAATACATATATATATAGATAGATATAGATATAGATATAGATATGAGGTACACTCTAACCAAGGAAGATTGAAAAAAAAAAAAAAAAAAAGGATCATAGTAAGCAACTAGTAAGCAACCCAGTACCTGTCACAGCAGATATTTCAGTTTGAGAAATATGGTTTCGGAGACATAAGAATAGAGTTCCAGAGCAAGATATCTGGGAAGCAGAATGTGACTGCACTGTACAAATAAAAAGAGCAATAATAGAAAAAGAAATTTTGCATACATTTAAATAAAGTGACACTTCTACCCTTTAACATATAACTACTAACCATGACCTATGCACAAATTAAGATTTTTCTAGAAAATGTATGACTAACTCCACCGTATGTACTATGTTACATTTCTACCTTGTTTCTTTTTTGCCATGTTCCCACTTAGAGTCACACATCATGAAACAGGATATAAGACCCAGTATACTGCTAAGAAGCTACATATTCTTTGTAAGAATAAAACATCACCAGCTAACATTAGACAATGAGGAAGTATGGATAATATATCAGGACCCTGGAAAACTGAATTCTAGTCAAGGTTGTCACTAAATAGCTGTGTGACTATCAACATGTAATTCATCTCTCTGAGCATCAGATAAATCAAATCAACTACAGAGTGTTCTTGGAATCAGTGCATCTAAGGTCACATTAGGAGAGGGTAAGAAGTGCCTAAAAAAGAGAATAATGAGAAGTCTGAATTCCAAACCTTCATTCAGTGGAAACTAGGCAATTACACCTGTACTGCTTTTTTATGATTGAAACAACAGAAGTTTTCATTCAAATAAAAAATTCAACTACATGAAACAATTTCAAAGTCTCTTTGAGTGCAGCATTCTATGCAGGTACTAAGATTGCCAAGTACGTGTCCTAATTGAGAGAGGACGATATGGCCCAGTAAGTCCCACCATTAGTGGGCAGACGCATAAGCAACTACACAAAAATATTTAGCAAAAGCTAAAAGACAATGTAAATAAAATGCCCACATTTATGAGATATTTTTTATATAGGAGGAACATTATGGCAAAAAAAGAACTTTTTTTTTTTTTTTTTTTACTAACCGGAAGGTTTTTTTTGTTTATATCTAATTTTATGTTTAGTTATTTCAAATACAATTTGAGTTTAAAATATATCTTTTTCTTAGACATCCATAGGTATGTGAACTTTAAAATACTAGATTTTTTATTTCAAAAATTAACTGGTTAGGGGCTCACGGGCCTGGGGGTGAACCCTGTGGACCTCCGGCCCCACCCCATAAAAAAGGAAAAAATAAATACAAATAAAAATAAAAAATAAAAAAAATTAACTGGTTAACTATATTGTTAACAATGTATCCTATTTTTTTAAAGTTTTATATATATATTATATATATGTATTTTATTATAACAAAATAGGCAGTTATTACAGGTAAAATATTCATTAATATCTGACCCCTAAGAATATATTTAAAGTTTTAGGCTATGAATTGGACTCCTTTTCCATTGCCATAATGATTGCTACATCACCACTATAATATCTGTTTTGTCTGTATTTATGTCTATGAAATTTTCTCAACCTTCTTATTAACAAAGGTAAACTCCCTTAGCACCTAAACATGGCCTCAATTCAGAAAATGTGATGATCGTTATGTATGAACAACTTTTGTAAGACACCGTAAATAGTGTCATGCAAGTAGATTAAAAACATTTGAACCTACTTAATATAAATTATATTTTCTTTAACAATCACTAAAACATATGTGCTTCTCATGCAAACTCTCGTGCAAAAAATTGTAAGGACCATTAAGTACGTTTGCTTTTTGTTTTAAGATCTTTCTGTTTTGCATAAACTGAATTTATAAATGGTAGTAATCAAGTAAACAATAGAATACAGACTCAGTAAAAACTCTAAGCAGATTTGGGGTCCAGCTGGTATTCTTAAATTTTTTATGATGCAACATAACATAGAGCCATCTAAATTCACACTCAGGTAAAAAAACAAGTTTGAGGGACTTCAAGAGAATTAATTTTCCTAGCAAATCACAAATTGCAAGACACTCACCAAGTAACTCTGGCCCTAGAGAACAAGAGTGATTACAAATTTCAAAGTTTTACATGTGCCAGTTAACTCTTGGTATTGCTTTTTGGTTTCTAGTAAAGAAAACAAAAATAAGGAAGGCATTTTTAAATTGTTTTCCACATTCAGCCACACTTGTTTAATTAGTAATCAGGTTTGTTATTGAGGATTAAGCAACGATTAAGCAAGAAGTGTATTATACATTAAAGGAAAAAAATGGTGAATTTTAATCTCATACTGATGGCAGAAGCATTAAAAACTGTTATTCTTATATGTGCTCTTAGGTGTTGATCAGTTAAAACCAATTTATTGGGCGTCCAGCAGATGGGAGAGGGGAGGAGGGGATGGGTATATACACACCAAATGAATGCGATGCTCACCGTCTAGGGGATGGACACGCCTGAAGCTCTGACTTGGGGTGGGGCAGCAAAGGCAACGTAACCTAAACATTTGTACCCCCGTAATATGCAGAAATAAAAGTAAATAATAAAGAAACAAAACCTGTTATTTTATTGGGACTGATAATGTGACTTTGACATTTAACATTTTATTGAGAACCTAATACATGCAAGGTATTCGCTGAAGTAATTTACACACATTTCCTTAATGATCAAAACAACCACATGATTCAGGAAATTTATATATCTAAATACATGATGTATTTTATGTTCCAGTCAGAAAATTTTCATATACTATTCTTTTTTTCAGTGAGCAAGAATATACAAATGTCATAAACAGATCTACAGATGAATGTGTTTTAATATTTAGAAAATTCCTAATAGTACATGCAGTTTTAGATTTTAAGCTTATAAAGAGCTTTCACATTCTTGATTTCACATAATGATTACAAATGGAAAGCAGTATAGTACCATTATATATATTTTTGATCTCCAAGCTTGTGAAAGGAATAATCTGAGATTGGGGAATTGATGACATACCCAAATTTACACTATGAATGGCAGGTATTGCTTGAACATGTCCTATAACTCCAGTTTCAGTACTTGTTCCACCATCATACATCTGCAAATTGTGGTAGGGAAGTCTCCATTTCAGCTGATGCTTAATGAGATACTCTTAGAAAATGATTCACATTTATTATACATCCATTTCCTCTTAAAAATATTTTTTCTCTTTTGTTTTTTGTATTATTCTATTGATTGAGATGAGATATATCCATTGACAAATGGAAGCCATCCTGAAAAAAAGAAAAAAGATTTTACCACTCTATTAAAATCTGCTATATCTTTCAGAAAAATAAAACAAAATTAACGTCTTAACAAAACATGCCAAACAAAACACATTTAAAGGATGTATGTGTATGGGCTAGTAAATTAATTCAATCATTTCTCTCATTTTTTAACTGCAATTAGTAATTCCTCCTAAGTCAAATTCTTCAATGTCATTATATGTCATATTATTATTATAATTATTTTACTATGTTATAACATATGTTAAATATATTTGAAAATATATATTAAACATACTGATCTCAAAAACACATTTTGTTAAACATTTAGAACTTAGAAATTATTTTCACTTTATTTTTTTAAAGTATTTGTAAACATTAAAATGCATATATATTTGAAGTATTTCTAAAGTATTGAGAACTTTGAATAAAATATTTTCAATTATTTTCAAATATTAAAAACAAGTTTAGAAGGTTAATATTATAATACATATGTTGTTATATGAATACAACTAAATTTTATAGATATTGTAGATTTTATTAATCACTTTTAGTCTGAGTTCATTGAATTTCTTCATTTAAAAAAAAGATTATAAAAAAAGGTTGTGTTGCAGTTATTAATTTTAGTAATCCTAGTCACTGAGTCAGATTAAAAAGTCAATGATCCATTGGAATATATTATAGAGGGATTTTATTTCCCTATTCAGATAATATATTCATTTCCAAAAATGTTACTATATATACTATCATATATATTTTAAGTGCCAAAAGAAATCACCCAAAACTTTATCACAGACAAAAATATCCTCATGGGTGATAGACTACCAGGGTCTTATAATATACTTGACTGTACCGCAAATACCAGCTGTGAGGCATTGAACTGTGCTCTTAGAGTGCCTGGGTTTATTTTTTTCTTCTCCGAAATGGAAAATTATAGTAGATTATTCCAAATGTTCTATACTATTCTGTGATTCTAAAAAGCAGGCTTTTTTTTTTTTTTTTGAGGTCCAGAAAGAAGTGAAATTTACATTAACAACTCACTACGGAACAGTTGGCTTTCATGAAGCAAGTCAAAACTTTGAATACTTTACCATCCGCTAATCTAGTTACTCAATTACCCTGTTCTTTATTGTACATTACTAGAAGACATTGTCCTTACTAAAAGTTCATTTCAGAATTATTTTGATATGCCATTAAAAAATTATCAAAGTCTCTATTCGACTTCGTAAGCTAAATAGATATACAGACATTTAATATTTATTTTTCTGGCAATCATAATTTAAAATGTTTCTATAACAGGAAGAAATAATTTTTATAAGACTACCTGGACATAAATAATAAAAATATTGATATAACGGTTCAGTAAGTATAACATATCACTAAATGCATCTGCAAAGAGAAACCCAGGTAATTGGTATTTATTTGCCATTTTATGAAATCCTCTTCTGTGCCTTACAGAGGAAACTTATCTTTGAATCTTATACTACCGAAGGTGTAATTATTTTAAAATACATCTTCGCTTCAGATAATTTCATTTTTTTAAATTTATATAAATAACATTTATTTAAATATTAGAAGTTTCAATATAGCTTTCATCATTTCAATGAGAATTTTTAGATGTTTCATCAACTTAGACAAAACTAATAAAAATACTTTCTATTTTATCTGACATTTAGACAATGAAAAGTTATTATGGTAACTGAATAATGCTCTAGAAATTTGGTACCTATTTTAAATTTATCTTGTTAGAAATAACACATGGCTGGCAGCTCAAAAACATTTTTCAATTTCCCTCTAAAAAATAATATATATGGGAGTGTGTACATATGTGAATATTTTAAAGGCAAACTTTCATAGTTCTAAAAATTAAGCCTTATTTCAATCACTTACAAAATCTGAAGAATTTTTGATAAAGTTGTATGAGATACAAGTTAGTTAAATTCACATGTTATATTGGTTCCATAGAGACCTAACATATCATAGGAAGACCCTTTATCCTTCCCATGTTGCACAGTTGAGTTTATTATTAGAGATAAATTGTGAGTCACAGTTACTCAGAAATGCAAGATCTTTACCAATCAGAGCACAGAGTATATTCCCTTTCTCTTCCGAATACTTCTCCAAAAAATAATTAAGTAGTTTGCTACATTTAGGTTCCAAAACTAGCTGTGAACAGTGGAGAAGGGAAGAAAGTGCCTAAGAAGCTACCTAGCAGTAGTAACTAAGAAGGGTACATCACACTGTTGTTCAAGATGGGATATACATGTATCTGTTCAGCCCATCTGGGATCTAGGCTAGAGGGAAGGCGATGATTCCTTCTCACTCTAAAACCTCCATCCATGTTCTAACAATCTTCCTAAGCAAGGAGACATGTCCAAGAGCTGGGAATATCGATCAGATGCATTTTAAAAGGCTCCTTTTTTGGTTAAGATTTTAAAAGATAAAAAGAGCATTGCTCCTTCCTTTACAACGCTAACAAAAAAAGCTGGACGAACTGAAAATTCACGTTTCTTTTACCTGTCAAAAACTGAGGTCTCAAGAAAAACAACTAGCCTGAAATTTAAGGAGAGAACCGAACCTGCTAGAAGAAAGAATTGTTCAAGGATAAGTGTAAGCTCATAAGAGAATATAGAAGCCCAAGAGACCAAAGATATAAGGGAAATGTGTACTCACTGGCAGGCTCTCATTCATGAACCTCATCAAGCACTCATAAAAAATAGTCTTGAATCCTGAGAAAGCACTCCTCCTGGTACTGGCCTAAGGGAGCGGAAGAGTAACAACTGCTAGAAGATATAAAATTAGCCCAGATCCTTCTCCTCTAAGGAACAAAAGCCTTAAACTGATAACAAAACCAGACAGACATTAATAGAAAAGAATCCTGTAGACAAATATTTTTCATTAAGATACACAGTAATATCATCAACAAAATATTAGCACATAGAATACAGAAATATATAAAAAGTATATCACCACAAAGTGAGAGAACCAAGGCTGCTCCAACATTTAGAAATCAATTATCATAATAAGACACTGAAGAGGAAAAATGATAATTTCCTCACAGATACAGAACAAAATTCCTTATTTACTCCTAATAAAGTGAAAGGAAACCATTAAAATATACAATTAAAATCCTGAATTCGTTCTTTCTTTCATCTGGTACAAGATAAGGATCTTTTCTCTTCACATTTCTATTCAACATCATACTGGAAATTTCAGCCACAGCAATAAGTCAAAGAAGTAAAAAGAAAGAAAGAAAGAAAAGAAAATGCATATGTCCGAACTCAGCAAATTATATACATTAAATATGTGCGGTTTTAAGGCTTTTGAAAAATAAAGGAATAACTAGGCAATTTACAATGGCTCATACCTGTAATCCCAGCACTTTGAGAGGCTGGGTCAGGAGAATCGTTTGAGCCCAAGTATTCAAGGTTACGATGAGCTATGATCGAGTCACTGCACTCCAGCCTAGGAGACAGAGCACGACCGGCTCTTAAATAAATAAATAAAATAAAAGAACGAGTGGAAAATAAATAAATTAGTAGAATTAAAAACAAGAAAGTAAGATTAATTATGTAAAATTGTCTGACTTTATGTATTTTTAATATAAGAAAAGAAAGGTAAACAAACTGGAAAAGAAAATAACTGTTTCACTGTCTCTATTTGCAGATGATATGATCATCTACATAGACAGTCATAAAAAATACAAAAAAATCTTAAATCTACTAAGTTATCTTAGGAAGGCAGCAGAAAACAATATCAATATGCAAATTGCATTTCCATATACTAGGAATAGACATGGAATTTGAAATTAAAGACAATACCAATTTTAATAGCAACATTTAAAAAAGTAAAATTCTTAGGAGTATATCTAAAGAAATTATTTGCAGAATCTTCATGTTAAAAATCATACAACATCATACATAATTCTCTCTGGCTGTATCTTACCTGTACCCTCTGGTCCTCACCTTTTGGCACTTCAACTAGCTAGAACTTTCTACTTTTAGATAAGCAAAATAAGCACAGTTCTTTATTTTATCTTTATTCAGATAGTCCTTGGTACTTTCCTCCCTCGGTGTTTAATCAGTCTGTTTTTATTGGGAATTATCTCTGAACTGAGGTTCAATCCACATTTATTACACAAAGAGTTTGTTTTGAATTCCATTTACTCACGCAGGGCTTCGTCCCTCACGCTATTGCTGCCTCTTCTACTTCTCCTCCAAACATCAGCTAGGAGGGGGCAACAACAGGAATCCCAAATAGGTTTGCGAGTTTTGTCAGATAACTGGGCCTTGTAAGGTTTTTGGATGGGCGGCGGCAGAGAAAGAAAGACGAGCATTTGGGTGAGGCAAAGACATAAAGTGTAACCCTAATGTTTGTACCCTCACAATTCCCTGAAATTAAAAAACAAAACAAAACAAAACAAAAGCTAGCTCTGTATTTATTTTACCTTGTGTTCTCTCAATAAACTCTATAATGGCAAAGTGAAAAACAAACAAAAAAAAAGAAAGACAAGACGAGCAGAGTGTAAAGGGCAAACAACGAGGCTTTATTGGGGAAGGAGGAAAGAGAGTGCTCCCTGGCGAGGTTCATTGGTCTGAGAGAGGGGGCCAGAGAAGTCATTCATGCACCCGAAGTGTTGAGCGGACTTATAAAAGTTTTAGAGTTGGGGGATGGGGGTTTTTCTTCCACTGGAACTTTTGGAGAGCAAAGTAGAGAATTCTTTGTTATAGTCTTTAGGGCGGGACTCATGGGCTTCTTTTTCTTTAGGGAGGGGAGGGGTGCCCACCACCAGCCTTACAGGCCTCTCTTTTCCAAGGAAATAGTAAGTTTCACAAAAGTCTGTTCACAATATGGGGCATCCGACTAAAGCAGAAATATTGGTAAAAAAGAAAAAAAAAAAAAAGCTAGGCAGATAGAGCCTGAGACAGTTCCACAAGTTCCTGTTACTCCTCAGAGCCAGAGAGGAATATTTGAAAAATGTCAAGGCTCCCTTGGGGTGAGAATGAAAGACAGTGGCATGGATACCAAATCCTCCTAGATCTTGAGGACAAGGAAGGAGGACGCAAGGGCTGAAGCGTGAAAACCTGGACAGACTACATCTGCCTCTGGGGTGACATTTACCTTATTGTCAAGAGCCAAGACCAGACACAGCAAATAATATCTCATGATAAGATGCCAGCTTGGGATCAAAGATGGTTGTAGTCCATTTACTTCTTCAGATACCCTAATTATGTAAGCCTCCAAAAACTAGACACCACACTGGGAAAAAGAGACCAGAGACGGAAAAAGTCACAATTGGCTATTTATAAGAGAAATGCTCACAAAAGCACCAAAGTGTCTGAGTTCGCCTGGAGTTGATTGATGTTTTTTTTACCCTGGGTGAAATGGGAACTCAATACATCAATTAAGTTAAAATATCAAAAGTAACCACAACATGTTCCCCTTAGGTTATGGAGGGACATTGTGAGATTTTATTATTGTTGTCATTGCTTTAGTGTTGTTGTTATCTTCTCTATACAGAGTACATATTCTTCGGAATGAGCTATGTGGTACAACCTTCAATGCCCATAAGAAGCCCAATTTATCCATTTCTGCCAGTGACTAGGATGGTGATTCTTTCTACTTCAGAGACCAAGTATGAGTATGTCTGTTTGGTCAAAATTAAGGCCCCATTTCCCAATCAGCAGTAACAGCAATAAAGCCATCTGTTAATATCTTATATTATCCTTCTTAATTGCTCCATAAATGAGGAAGAAAGAAAAGTGTTTCATTTATTATCTTTTAAAACTCCAACACAAACCTTGCCTATTGTATATTCTTACAATAAGCTATATTTTTTGTGCATGTATAGTTTCAAATTATGTCCAGCTATTTGATAGTTAAAACAAACATTTACAACTTATTCTGATGCTGGTATTTTACATGGACTTTGGGATTTGACAAACACAGTTCATTTCAGCTCAGAGCCCACCAATAGGAAAAAATCGAATTTTATCTGTTACAGGGTACTCACAACAAATAATCAATCTCAGCTTGGCCTAGACTCAGAAAATGTTAGGGGGCCCTGTAGGGAAGCAAACAGATTGCACAGAGGAAAAAAAATAAATAAATAACCTCCAATTTAAGACCTGGTGGAAAAAGAGAAAGCACTAGATACAGCTGCACAGTTAAGACCTTCTCTGCTACGTTACTTTGACCTTTGTTCTGTTTTACCTCATTAGCCTAAACAGCATCACATTTCCAACCACTGTAGCTGCACATGAGGAATCCTACACATGAGCAGTCCTGATTCCAGCGGCTTGTGCTCCCTTGCCTACCTTAGGTTTGTTATCTCTGATTAACAGAAATGTGGCTTTTCATATTTCTGACTCCAGAATGGGACCCTGACAACAGCATCAGTTAACTCTTTCCTCTCCTTCTTCTTTTGGACAATGATCCAATTCTCTACATTTGACACAAAATGTGTTAGAAAATTGCAGAGGAAAAATTACAAATTGGCCAAATGTAAATGCCATGACAAAACTGAAGGCTTTCCTTTTCACCATCTATCTTCTACTCAGTATCTTTTTTACTATTTCTGTTCATGATGTGCAACTTTCTTTTTCCTTTTGCAGGAATCCTTAGCAGTTCTCTTACTGCATTCATAAAGAGACATATTGCATTTGGCATTTTCTATCACTCCTGTCCTGTCCCTTCTTTTTCTGCTATCTGTTATTTCTTAGTGTATACCTCAAGCCTCTTTTGTGAGCCAAAGATTCCTAGTTTACAGTTCTCTCTAAACAACAGATATTCTCTACAGAGAAGAAAATAACAACAACAAAACAAATAAAATAATATTTTTAAATGTCCCTTTAACAACTGAGGATGCTATTATCAGAGGTTATTAGCTCTGCCACTTAAATGATTGCAATTATTTCATCCCCAAGACATTAAAATTCTATCCTTTCCTTCTTCCCTGTATCTCTGGCCTTTGCCATAAGACTTTTAATTCACCTTCCCCTCCCCACTTGCTGCAATCGCCACCCCCAATAGAGAAAGTGTACATTAATCCAATGGTGCTGCACTTTAATAGGCTACAAAGAAATTAATATTGTGCTCCTAATCAGTGCCTCCCTGAAAGTAACTCTTTCATCCTTACTTTGAGTATTTATGAGACTCAGCAATTTTTTATACTTCGAGAGTTAGATACTATGCTGTGCTCAGAATGGTGGCATACCTCTTACACTAAGGCACTGCCTTTGGATAAATCTTGTTTATATTTTAATTCTCCATTCAATGAAAATGGGTCCCTACCCATAAGGTTATTTATCTCTCATGCAAAGAGAGTCCGATTGAGCTCCCTGTCCTCGTCATGTTAAAACATATCTGAACTTATTTCAATGTCAATTTAGTTTCCATCAACAAGAACTACAACAAATTTATCTTCCTTTTCTTTTATAGGATATATGTGTATCTTTTTTCCATCAGTGTCATTTTCTTTACTACATTGGTTTCCTTCAATTTCTTTCCTATTTTTTAATTTTTCCCCAGAATTTTTTTCTTTCTTTTTTCCTTCTTCTACCTCCTTATTACCAATAGAATGACAGTCATGGTGAAAAGAAATGCATGATTCTTATACTCATAAAAATTACCAAAATCAAATTTTGCATTGATTTAATCCACTGTTCCTGGCTGAAGAAAGAGTTGAGAGAAAGGGGAGAGGAGAGAGGGAAGAAGAGAAAGGTAGAGATAAGAGAGTAGAGCAAGTATATTCCTGAAATAGTCACCTTTTTGACAAGCTGGTTGCTTGATCTTGCATTGGATTTTGAGATGTAGTTAGAGGAACAAAATAAAAACTTCATCTCCCATCTCCCAACAGTTAAGAGCAGGAGAAGAAAAGGGAGAGGGAAGCAAGAATACTTTATCCACAGCATTATTTCTCCCATTAGTCAGAGTTTGACCCAGAAGGTATTAATTCACTCACACGTTATTTCCAAAGTCTTTTACGCATAGGAGCTAAGTGGGTCGCAGAGTGTCTTGTGTCCCAATGACAATAAGGAAGCGTTGGGGTAAGAGCACAGAGGCTCCAATTGCAAATGAGAGATGATGCACTGTTATTGTGTTGTGTCCATAAGCTACAGGAAAAATTATCTTTTTAGTCAAAATTCCCTAGAACAGGATCTCTTCTCTGAGGAAGAGATTCTGGTATAGGAGATTGATCGAAGGATTGCTTGTCAGTATGAAATTCTAAGTTGTGGAATAGAGCAAGATATGAAAAAAGAAATACATGAGAAACAATGGAGTCAGTCTTGGTCTGACCCATAAGGAAGAGGTTTCAACCCAGAAGCATCACACAGTTGTTCTTGTAGCCTTGAGGCAAGGGAATTAAGCTTTTAAATTCATTTATCAGTTCATCTTTGGCAGTAGACTATCCCGAGAGGGGAGGGGGTAAGGATATAAGTTCACAGGTGAGGTGGTCCCTGTCAACTGAGAAAAATAATGAGGAGAAGACTTTAGGCCAGTACTCATAGCAATGGGGGACAGGTATATTGATCCAGTAAAATACACCAAGAGTAGGTGCTCCAAGGGGTCCTTCTGTTGCCCTACCACGTGCAGCACAAACTTACTAGGTATCTCTTATTTCTTTTAGGAGGGTTGCTCTAGTCTAGCCCAAAAAGCAGGGTAAGTGCATGGGCATTAGGTGAGCCCTGAACTGAATCCACATCAGATCATTATTCTACAGGATTTCTTAATGTTGGTCATGTCATTAAAACATCTGTACCTTATGCTGCGAAAAATGATAGCATGTTTATTGAAAATATATTTAATGAATGTCATATTATGAGAGAAAACCAATTAGTTGTTATTAAGAAAAAAAAAAGAAATCCAGGGAAGTAATTTGCAGAGTGTTATTAGTACCTTCTAAATAGACTATTTGAAAGTGGAAACAAGGTAAATACATTGACTGGCCTAAGGCACTACATTGAAAGTAGTTTTGTTTTTGTTTTTTCCTAGAAAAAATGCAACACCGTCTTATAGAAAATGATTTTTCGATGATTTTCTACTCTCTCCTTTGCACCTCTGCCCTTTTTTAATACCTTTAATTCATTCTCTCAACTATTCCAAATGTTCCTTACTCTTACTACCGTAATATCTGGTATGTTATTCATTTTCAGTGTTTTCTCCACCAAGCACCTCATATTCTAATCATTTCAGCTTCACTTTTTTTCCTTCAAAATAATCTCTTTATGTGTCTTTTTTATCTGATCCCAAACTTCACTATAGTTTCCCTATGAATGGCTCAAACTAGTTCAAATTTTATTTGGCCAGCATCTCAATTGATGCCTATATATATGTTTATTTATTTATTTTAACATATAGTTACGTGGAAGAAAGTTTGGGTCAGAGACCAGTACAGCAGTTCTAACATCACACCGCTTACTTGTTTAGCCTGCGATTGAATATTGTTACTTTCCTAATGTTAAGGCTGCTATTTCAGAGATTTAACTTTCTATGAAAAATACATTCATATCTTAATACTATGTCCCTGACACTAAAAAATACATAGAACATTTTTAAAATTACTACTATTAACTTACATTTAGCACTCATATGAGCTTCTATATGCAAATCAGGTGGGACCTTTCAAAGTAAGTTTTCTAGTGTATTCAAGATAGGAGGAAGTTTCATAATGCGGAGCAAGGTTAGGTTCCTATCCTCCTGCAGGAGTTGGAAGATACAGGCACTATCTTCCTTGATAATTACACTTCAAAGGCATGCCTCCCAGGCTCTTGACAAAGATACTCTAGTGTTACAAAAAGCTTTTAAAAAGATTTGCATCTCAAAGGGTCAGAGAAAAAATGCACAAGTTTTCTGAAGTAAATGCTCTAAGAAAAGGCAGGTCAGGGGCTTAGAGGCAGGAAGAAGTTTTTGTAATGTTTAGTCAAGCTGAAGGGAGTGTCAGAGCCCTCTTCATCAGAATTCTCCCTTTCTTCCTATTTCTACCTAAAATGTCACATCACTTAGGATGCTTTCCTCATCACTTTGTGTTACATGCCATCTTCCCCCACCTCTGCCACTGGTCCCATTGCCTTGCTTTATTTTGAATGTTATTACTGTATGTGCACATTAAGTGTTGATCAGTTAATACCAATTTGATGGTGAGTACATGTGCTGCTTGTTTTTCCATTCTTGAGATGCTTCACTTAGTAGAATGGGCTTCAGCTCTATCCAGGATAATATAAGAGGTGCTATATCACCATTGTTTCTTAAAGCTGAATAGTACTCCATGGTATACATGTATCACATTTTATTAATCCACTCATGTACTGATGGACACTTGGGTTGTTTCCACGTCTTTGCAATTGTGAATTGTGCTGCTATAAACATTCGAGTGCACATGTCTTTGTTATATAATGTCTTTTGTTCTTTTGGGTAGGTGCCCAGCAATGGGATTGCTGGATCAAATGGTAGTTCTACTTGTATCTCTTTAAGGTATCTCCATATTACTTTCCACAGAGGTTGCACTAGTTTTCAGTCCCACCAGCAGTGTATGAGTGTTCCTATCTCTCCTCATCCATGTCAACTTTTATTGTTTTGGGACTTTTTCATAAAGGCCATTCTCACTGGAGATAAGTGATATCTCATTGTGGTTTTGAATTGCATTTCCCTGATGATTAGAGATTTCGGAACTTTTTCATATGTTTGTTGGCCCTTAATCTGTCTTCTTTTGAAAAGTTTCTGTTCATGTCCTTTGCCCACTTTTTAATGGGGTTGTTTGATTTTTTCTTTCTAATTTTCCTGAGTTCTGTATAGATTCTAGCTATCAGCCCTTTACTGGATGTGTAGCATGTGAATATTTTCTCCCATCTGTAGGTTGTGTGTCTCCTAAGATCAGCCCATGAGCATATTCTGCTGTTAGTTTATGCAGATATTACCTGAGCCTTCTTTACCTATAATCTAGGACTTTCATAATCTTCAAATATTTATTTCGAATATACATTCTTCAAAAAGCTTTTCATGATTCTTCTATCCATGTATCTCTGTGTTTCTCTTCTGAGATTTCTTGCCATCTTTCTTATCTGCTTAATTATTATTAGCCTTCCTACCATAGTGACACTTATGGGAAAGAATACATATTGTCTACTTTTGTGATCCTCCTCATCTTCACACAAAACAATTATTGAATCTACAATAGGGTGGCTTTTCAATTAATGTTTTGGAATATACAGGAACATTATTTTCATCTTTGAGTATTTCACTGACTTCCCAATGCCTAATAAATAAAGATAAATCCTTAAATTAATATTAAAACTTCTTCCATTCCTTGCCTGAAGTCAGGGTTCAACCATTAATTATTTCTTTTTTTTTAGTCTATTACTTATACTCAACCTAAATCATTAAATTTCATATTTCTAGAAACACCCTAAACTTTCTCATATCCACATATTCACTCACGTTTTTGTTCCATAACATCTTTGTGGTCAAAAAACAATAATTTACTGAGAAGACCAAGTTCTCTTTTCTTCATTTACGGCTTTGTTATTTGCCTTATTTTTGCATAATTCTTCCTTTCAACTACTTATGTTTTCTTATTATGATATAATTATACTATTTATAGTATGCCTCACATTTTAACATATTTCTGTCAGTTCAACATCTATTATTTACTTTCCAGTCTATCATAGGCAGTACAAGTGAATGGACTGAGTTTATTCACTCAAATAGTATTGCTAGAACAAAATTTATTGTTTTATGTATGTGAAATGAAAAAATTATTTTGAATGTAGAAGGAACAAATGAATATATGGCAAAGCAAAGTTAGACTAACAAAAATATTCTGAGCATCGAAATGTATTATTTAAATTAATTACCTAGAATTTTAGTGTGATGCATTCAACGTGAATTGCATAGATGATTTTATTTTTATACACCCACAGAGTATTTTTTAATCATTTTTTAGAGAGAAGCTTTTAAATAATCTGTAGCATGTTGCTCTTGCTAAATGTAGCTTTAAAACCGCAAAGTTCTATAATGTATACAGGAAGCTTTAGTTCTTACACTAACTATGCACAAAGAAATCTATTTTCAGTGCAAGTTTCTAATGCTATCAACTTCCCATGGCATTGCCAAGGGATAGTAGTTAAGAATATATTTTCTACTAATCATTCCACAAGATTAATCTTGTTAAGTTAAAACAACATTTGTTTCCATTACTAGTCTACTTCATCTTTAAGATTTTAAACTTTTAGGATACAAACAATTGGAAAACAAAAACCTTCCCTTTGTCATAAAAAAAAAAAAAATGACTGTCCTAACCATAGTTAGATATGTATGGTCTTCAAAAGGTCAATGCCTCCTCATGCCAGTCTCATAAGCAACCATAAAACCCTGCAAGGGTGGTGGGTTAGATATAAATACAGATACAGATAGTTGCATATGATGTATCTTATGATAATGGCCAAGAAATAATAGAAAAAGAATTCCCAATGATTTAATTGTGCATTTTAATCTTACTAATTAACAACATACCTTGTTATTTGAAGTACATTTGGGTTGTGAATTTTATATTTTTTGTTGCTATTGATCCCCAAAGTAAAT
>RJWJ010034836.1:0-17006 GCA_004363605.1 Indri indri | reverse complement strand
ATGTACATTTCATTTGGGCCCAGAGGAAATTGTTACATATTTCTCTGTACCGGATTATATTCAGTATGACACATCACGGCATACCATTATTCAGCTCTGTTCGAAAGATTATGGAGTAAGACAATATTTTTTTTTCTGGAATATATTAAAAAACTCATGTATTATCTACTATGTAAGCCAAAAATGTTTTTTACTTATGTTGTTAAAAATTTATTTCTATCACTTCATTAATTGGTAATTTGCATTATATCAAGTGGGTCTAACTCCTGTAATAGATTCCAAATGGGCTATTAGTCTATTCATTTGTAGTTAGTTTTATACTCATTCATGAGAAGAAAATGCCATAATGAGATTTCCTAAAGAAAAAGGCTTGTCGGGAATTCGCCGTTTAAACAATGAAAAAAAAAAAAAAGACAGACATTGCTAACTGTCACATGTATGAATGATTTTCTATGGGGAGTCACATCTTTAACTGTTGAGTTCCTGTCACTCATTCTCTGTTTCACACAGAGCAGGGCTGAAGTCGATTGGCCTGCTTATTATGTCATTTGTCAAAATCAGGATCTTAATAAACGCTTCTTGAGGTTGTGATTATAAATGAGAAAATTGCTGATTGCCCCAGGTTTGCCTTTGTATAGTTGTTTCTTTTGTTGTTGTTGTTGTTATTTTTAAATATATCATCCTCAAGCTTTATCTCCCAATCTCCCTGTCAGAATCCCAGGCCAAACCCAAACTTCTTAACCAACCATTATCTGTAGGAATCGCTTTCTCCTTTCCCTCTTACTTGAGTGTTGAGAACCAAGACCATCTACATCTGCATGAGCTTGCAGGCTGAGTACTAAAACTGCCTTCTGATGCTCCCAATTTACTGCCTACATCAGGGTTTGGCAAAACTTTTTCCATAAAGGGCCAGACAGTAAGTGTTGTAAGCTTTACAGGCCACATAAGGCCTTTGTTATATTCTTTTTTCAAAAACAACCCTTTAAAAAATGTAAGTTACTTTCTCAGCTTCTGGATTCAACCCTCAGGCACAGTTTGCAGTCCCCTGGTCTACATTAACATGACTTGATTATTCCATTGTCTTCATTAGCATAAATTTACTATTCTAGAATACTCTTGCTCAGGCAAGTAGCTTAATGGCTCATTACAGGAACTTTACCAAAAGAACTAATTGTTCAGTGAAAGCATCGACAGTTTTCATTCTGAGTTTCTATGAATCCTTTCCCTCAAAGTTCCTTCCTTGCTTTTTCTACTAATCCTAAACTGTTACTACTATGATCCTTATCCAATTCTAATCAAGCTCCCATGCCCCCTTCCCCACCTCCCATTCTCATTAAAAGTCCATCTTTAAGCCAAACTTTCAATTCTCAATAAATTCTGATCTTCTCTTCTCCACTTTAAGACATGACCAAAGTTCTATGTATGCGATGTTTGCTCTCACCTGCAGTAAACTCACTTTGTCTTATAAAGACATTGCTTTGGCAAAGTTGGTTTTGGGAGATATTTGAGGATTCGGCATTGAACAGTTAACAGAATGGTTTTGATTATATTATAGTGTTTTTCAAGTTCCTCTTTTATTATAGTCATATAAGTATGTGCCTGCTTCTCTGCTTGTTTAAAATCAGGCTATCGGGAATTATGTATTGGCTATATTTTATTACGTATTTTGTATATAATAAGTGTTAATTAAGTATTTTTTGCTGTATAGCAATATAGTCAATGATGTTTACTGAACCACGTTTATTCAATTGTGTCCTTTCTGTTGCTCATGTAGGGTTTGCTGTGTGAAAGCATCTTTGACTTCTGTTATGTACAACACAAAATGAAAAGGAAAGATGTTCCAAGAGCCATAATTAAGCCTTCTCAAAATGTCTCCAGGAATAATCAATGTCATTTCTCCACAGGATATTTTCTGTGAAAGTAGCAGTATATTGTGCCTGGATTTCTTTGTATCTTCAACTATTTCCATGAATGAGGATCAGGGCATTCCCTGCAGTGCAGATCCAATCAAAGAAACACTGTGTTTCTTCAATTTGACAAGATGCAGAGCAAGAAAAGAAACAGAGAACATGTCTCACTAAAAAGTAACAAAGTCTTCCTGATGTGTGCTGATGGGGTCGAGGGCAGGTGAGGCTGCGCCATTCCTCGGATTAATACCTAATTACCCAGGTGTGTGCTTCCACCACACTCAGCTTCTCAGGGAAACAATAGGTATTTCTTCAGTGAAATGTCGGAGTTGGTTTTCTTTTTAAGGAAAAAAAAAAAAAAAAAAACTTGTCAGAAACCAGCATTTGAACTGTTGATCTCTTGGGGGAACAATGTACTGGTGTGCTGTTATGTTTGACTGTCAAGATTGCCTTACTTTTTTTCCTTAAGCTCTAAGCAGGTAACCAGGCTATGTAAGCTACAGACTATGAACATAGATCTAGAAGTACATGATCAGAAAAAGGGTTGGAAGTTAAATAGGACACCCCAAAAAGTAAGCTTATGCATACTGAATCAATATGAATACTTGTTAGGGCTGGAGTATGATAGATAATGAGGCGTAAATGATATGTGATTCACATGAGTAAAATTAGTCTGTCCTTAACCGAAGCACCATTTCTGGGACTATATAAACGAAAGGCATGAATGGATAGTAAGGGAGGGTGTATGTCAGGGGCCCTTCCACTTTAGTAGGAGTCGCTCTCCTCTGTTATCAGGCCAGATTTTAGAGAAGAACATGGATCTGTGTTTGATCTCACTGGAATGCATTTTCCAGTTTACCCTACAGCTCTCGAGACACACAGTTGTTAGTTTCTTCTATGCCATTCTTGTGAAGAAAAATATCAAACGAAGTGCACATTCACGCACACACACGCCTGCCTTAGAGAGAATGTTTTTGATTTCATGGGAGGTAGAGGTGACAGGTTACACTTCTGGATGAATAGGCTCACCTGCTGTAACTTCTCCGGGCTCAGAGTCAAGCGATTTGCCAATTCACAGCTGGACTCTTTCCCCTGACCTTTGCTTTGCCTGACCTGGCATAGCCAGGTAGGGGAGAAGTAGGGAAAGGCAGAAGCAGCATGTGTCAGACTCAGGTCATGGTCAAGATGGGCCCTTTAATGCCCTGTCCAGCCACTGTCACACAGGGCTTTGCTCTGATAATCCTCTTAAAAGGTTTCTCCAAACGAAATAAATCTAGCTATTGAAATGAATGTTGGATTTCTACAGTGATTGTCCTTAGAGTGATAATACCTCAGAGGACTTAAAAGGAGAGAGCGCTGTCCCTGTTGAAGCTATTGTCATACATAAATCCTTGCTATATTACACATGCGCTTTTTTCAAAACATCACCTGATTTCATCCCACTCTACTAACATTAAAAAAAAAATAAAAATTATATAGACAGAAGCCTTAGATTGTTCATTTGATAATTTCATGAAATATATAGGTTTGTTCTAAAACCATATTTATAGACATCCTCTATATTTTAAGCAATGAAATTCTGGTGAAAATTTATTTTTTCCTCTGCACTGTTTTTAGAAGGATTATGTTTAGATAACATGACAAAGCAGATCTCTAATCTGTTTGAGACATTTTGAAGCAGTTTAAACACCTGAAATCATGACTTGCTAGCAAATAAATTAATATTTGCCAAAATTTTAAAATAATGTGGAGAAAGAACCCCAAATCTGCATCAAACAAATGCATAAATTGTGCTATTATGTTACATTCTAATGCTATCATGTGTGTGTGTGTGTGTGTGTGTACTCAGCAATAAAAAAGAATGAACTATTGATACACGCAATATGGTGAATTTCAAAATAATTATGCTGAGAAAAAGAAGCCAGATCCCATATCCTATGAAAAAAGAGTACATACTGTATTATTTCATTGTATAACATTCTAGAAAATACGAACACATTTACAGACACAGAAAGCAGATTTGTGAGTGCCTGGGAGCAGGATGTGCGTGGGTATAAGGGAGGGATTAAAAGGGGCACAGGAAAACTTCTTGGAGAGATGAATATGGCCATTATCTTGACTGTCATGATGGTTTCATGGATGTCTATATAGGTGAGGCCTTGTCATATTCTACTTTTAAATATACGCTGTGCCATTAATTGCATCCAATATCCATAAATAAATCTGTAAAAACATAACTGAAGTATCACCAACAATCCTGTCTTATTTTGTTTTTTGTTCCTCATAATGCAATACCTAAATCTATGTAATGTGTAAAGAATGGAAATCTGTGTTTTATAATTATAGAGACTGAGAAGTCCAAGGTGGACAGGTCACATCTGGTTGAGGGTCTTCTTCCTGCGGGAACCCTCTGCAGATTCACAAGGTGGCAGAGGGTATCACATGGCAAGAGAGATGGGTGTGCTAGCTCAGAGTTCTCTTCCTCTTCCCATAAAGCCACTAGTCGCACTCCCCTGATACCCGTGAATCCGTTAACCTTTGAATTCATTAAACCTTTAATCCACGAATGGCTCTGCCCTCCTGGCCCAATCACCTGTTTAAGGCCCTACCTCTCAATACTGCCACATTGAGGATTAAACTTCAACCTAAGTTTCGGAGGGAACAAATATTCAAACCATAGAAAAATCCTGTCACTTAAATAAAGTAGATGAGGGAGAATCTCTCTTTAGAAAGTGATAAACACAAAAATAGAAGAATCCTGTGTATAAAGTCTTGACACAATGCTCGTGAGCGTGCTATGAAGAGGTGCGTAGGTCCTTTCCTTATCAGGAATAGCACAACAATGCACACAAATGAGGACCACCTGGGGAACAAGCAACTTTCGTTTAAGAGACGTAAAATGGTCCAGAATATGATATTTAAAATGCAAATTAGAAAGATAAGATTCTATCTAAGAAATAAAACATACTTCTTATTTATATTATTCCACAATACACAGACAACGACATAGAAGAAAAAAGGGAAAGCTAAGAAAAAAAAAATAGAAGTGCCATGGAAAAAGAAATTTGAAAATACTGGATATTGTCCACTCATCTCAAGGATAGTATCAGGTAAATTTATGAAGATAAATAAACACTGAACAAATAGAGACTTTCGTGGAATATTCCTATCTTGTAAACTCTCAGGAAACATTCCTTAAAAGAATTTTAGGGCCCCCTTTTCACTAAAGAGCCAATGTAAGCAATTGCATAAAATCAGGAAAGGTTAGATCAAGCTCATGGGCTGAATGTTGTCTCCTCAGGTCTGTTATTTTGAGGTCAAAAGAATGGAAAAGAATTTAAATTTTTTTTACTTAGTGGCCTACATAGATTGGATTAAGGCTGTCAATTAGTTGGATGGTATTTGCAAATACCTTTGATTTTTTAATAAAAATAAGTCGAGAATGGGCAATGAACTAAAGCAAGGTAAAGGAGTTACTAATTGAGCAACATTATGCATCAACAAGGGAAATATTTTTAGGCTGAAGTTTTCTTGGTCTCTTATAAATCATACCAACTGGGCCTACATGTTAGGATAACTGTTTTATGACAATATCAAGTAAATTGAACATTACTACTGATTCAGTACTGCAATACTGATTTAAAAACAAAATGAACCCCACCATTAGATAGATAACCTATGAGAAAGTGTTTAGGAATAACTAAACAATTTGTTTGCTCTCTCATTTTTTCCCACCATGGATATTTAAGAAGAAATAAGGTGGGGGTATGATATACTTTTTTAAAAAATAAATTTTATTGTGTATTTTAAGGTATACAACATGATGTTATCAGATATATACATATATATGTAGTATATATAGATATAGTATGTGCGTATGTATACATATATAGTAAAATCATTACTATAGTGGAACAAATTATCCTATCCATCACCTCACATAGTTACTCATTTCCCTCCTGTGGCAAGAGCAGCTATAATCTTTTTTTTATTAACATCTGCAGTACTTTTCAGGAACCATGCATTGGGTTAAAATATACCTAGTCTTTGTAATTAATCTCTAGTGACTACAGAGTTATAAAAACTTGTTCTACATATTTTTCTTCTTCAGTAAATTGTTTTAAGGGACTCTGCAGTTTTATGTTTTACCAGTATGTTTTTGCTAAGCAAGCCACATAAACCTTAAAAAGAACAACAATCATTTCTCAGTCATCTGGGAGAGTTTTTTTTTTCTCATTGTGTTCTTCTCAACTTCCAATAGCTTATAGGTTATTTAGACCTTACTTTTTAAAGTCAGCATCTGAAGATTGATTAGGTAAAACTCAAATTAGTCACCTAGGAATGCTTCTGGTAGACGTGGTGGGAGAAAACACAGATGATGTTTGGTGAGGTCTTTAGTGCATACTGGTTGTTACTGCACTGTATCATGGACTTGATTATTCAACAGTGGTGATGTGAATGAGGTAATAAATCCTTCATCATTGTGTCTGAAGGGATGCAGAGACCCATGCAGAAGAAGAGAGAGAGTGAGCTTTTTAAAGTAGTGACAATATATTATACGAATCTCTGTGGTCATGATTTGCATATAGAAGCTGCTTAACAAATAATTCATGTTACAACAAAATATAGTATTCCAGAAATTCTATTCTGGTCTCTGCAAGGATGGGGAATTCTTCTCTAATGGGCCATGGGGCAGGCCAGTCCCTCTTTGGCTCTGGTGGCTCTGAGGTGGGCGGCAGCAACTCTCATCCCTGTGTGGAGATTTCTACTCACTGAGTAAGGGGCAAAAAGAAGCCCCACAACCATGTCCTCAGCACTATGTGACTGTGTATTCTGTGTTGCCAGGAAGGAAGAGAATTTGTCCCAATACGTGCAGCAAGATAAGAAACTGTCATTAGTCAAATGAAATAGTAAATGAGAAAAAAAATCATGCTTCAGCATTTTCTCACATTGTTGATGACAGGAAGGCCAAGTCAAACGTTCAGGGTAGATTCCTTTGCTGGGGGCGCTGGGGGTACCAGTGCCTTCTCCTGAAGGCTGAAACACAACCCTCTTTGGCAGCCATGGCTAGTCTGTGCTTTTGGAAAATGCAAACCTACTTTCCTAAAATAACAATGTAAAAATTCAATCCAGATGTATTCTTATCAAGGAGATGAAGAATAAATCTTTATTTTTTCCCATAAGACAGAAATATGGAAAAAATATCAAACACACACACACACACACACACACACACACACACACACACACACACGCACATCATGAAAAGAGAAAATTTGCTTCCAAGGAAAGGAAAAGTCCAAGAGAAGAAAAGTTAGTTTCTAGCAAAATCAATTGTAGGAAGACTAAAATACTGAATGAAAAACATTGGGGAGATGGTCTGAGGAGGCCGGAATACTTACTAAGTATAAGTAGTATGTGCGTGTATATATCACATATATACACATATATATTTGAGGAAATCTTCCTTCCTTCCTTCCTTCCTTCCTTCCTTCCTTCCTTCCTCCCTCCCTCACTCCCTTCCTTCCTCTTATTCTTCTTTAGATTTCTTTTTAGAAATAGTAGAATTTTATAAAACAGTGATACAGGACAAGAAGAAATTAGGCTTTTCTTGTTGTCAGCCCTTAACTGAAGTAATTTTCAAAGCCCTGCTCTAACACCCCCACTGACCCTATCGTGGTACTCCATACCGCATCACTTCTTAGAAGCCTCAGTTACAATGAAAATGTCAGATAGAAAAGTTAGGGTCTACGCTTAAAATACTCTGAGTTTTTTTTAATGTAAGTAAATAACTCGGCTTTCAGGGCAAGGGACATTGCATAGGGTCTGTCAGGTGTGCAGGGGGCGGAGAGAAGAAGGGGATATCTCAGAAGTAGGCAGATACATTAAAGGAAACACAAGGGGACTGGGAGCCACCAGGAGTGTGAAGAGCCTGGGAATCTGGCGAAAGAGAAAGGGAACATTTAAAGGAAAAGGGAAGGGTCGCCGATAATAAAACATTCTGTACATAGGATCTTTGCTTAGGGAAATGTCCCATCGCAAGGCAGAATTTAGACTTTTCAAAAGGTAGTTCTTTCTCAGAAGCCAGGCTGCCTGAGGTATTATTTAGAATCTTGGCCTTGATCCCAATCACCGTGGATATACGGACACTATGTATTTTGGCTCTAGATAATGAAGCCAGGCTTGTCTCTTTAAACTTGTATCCTGAATTTTCAAATGTCTGAAGGACTGGGTAGCAACAAAGGTTGTAATGAATAAATGAATGTCTGCATACATTAATTAATTTTTGAACACGCAAACAATAAATACGGTTCCAAGATATTTTGGAACACAGTCTTTAAAGACACTTTGAAACTGGTTAGAAGAAATTATTTTCATTTCAAAAGTCATGTTTTATTTCAGAAATGAAAGTGAGAAGCTCTAGAGACAACAGCTGTCACTTTTAAACCTAAAGCGTTAGAAGGGAAGTAGAAATTTGTCTAAGTTCACAGATTTCTACAGTCATCTACAGTAGATGCCACTAATCATTTTCTAATGTTTTAGTACATGCTACTCATTTAATATTTGGCTGAATTTTCAGGGGCAAAACTGACCTGCAAACAAACAAGTAAATAAATCTGCATTGAAAATAGAAGAAAATGATCACATTTCTTAAAATATAAATAATTATTACCATGAAGCTCTGTTTATTTTGTTACAATTCATCTAATACATTTTTATGCAAGTTAGTACTTTGACAGTGTCGGTTAATTTTGGCATGTTTCATAATATTTCTGCTATACTTTCAGCCCATTTGAATGTGTGAGAAATTATGATATTAGGACAAAGCCAATTTTCCTTGCTGTAAAGGAAGAGAAAAGGGCTTATATATTTACCTAAAGTTCCCATTTAATATTTATATCAAAACTTCTAAGTGCAGTATTCAGCTTATAGTATTTTCCCAATAAATGTTGAGTGAATGATGTTAGGTCGCATGTCACATAAAATATTTTCAGAGGCTAGCAGCACTATGGATTAAAGTTAAAGTTTTAGTGACTTTTAACAGAGTGTCTAGCAGAGTCCATTATACAAAAATAATAACCTGCATTAACAGAAAGATATTTTTACCTCACAATCATTTACAAACATTACCAATATACCACTGCAAGTTCACCTTGTTCACTGAACTGGAACCACCTCTGGTGAAACACAAGAGCTACTCAACAGCAACTCAACCCTTCCTGGTGTTTCAGTCTACATCAGAAAGGGAGAACTTTAGATACTCGATTTTGCTTTGAGAACTTCTCTGAACTCCACCTTAAAGTAGAACTTCTCTTCGCACCAACTACATTTTGAATTGTGTCTGAAGTCCTTAAAAGACGTGTTTTATTAGAAATTTCTCTTTGCACTAATTCAAATGTTTACATAATTGGTAGTGATGCTCACTTTCCTATTATACAGTTCTACAACTATTCCACCTTCATTATTGCACTGGCACTTGGCTGGGTGGCTTCATCGGAGTGCGCCTTACTCAGTTACACAGGGCCCCATCTTCAGTAGGGCTCAGTGCTTTGTTTAATACTCTGATGTCACTATTCTGAAAATTTAATAACTTTTGAACAAAGGGCCTCATGCTTTTATTTTGCACTGGGCCCAGAAATGATGTGACCAGTGCTAGCACTCATTAAAAAGTCCAGTAAGGGCCGAGCGCTGTGGCTCGCGCCTATAATCCTAGCACTCTGGGAGGCCGAGGAGGGTGGATCGCTTAAGGTCAGGAGTTCGAGACCAGCCTGAGCAAGAGCGAGACCTCGTCTCTACTAAAAATAGAAAGAAATTATCTGGACAACTAAAAATATATATACAGAAAAAATTAGTCGGGCATGGTGGCGCATGCCTGTAGTCCCAGCTACTCGGGAGGCTGAGGCAGAACGATCGCTTGAGCCCAGGAGTCTGAGGTTGCTGTGAGCTAGGCTGAAGCCACGGCACTCTAGCCCAGGCAACAGAGTGAGACTCTGTCTCAAAAAAAAAAAAGAAAAAAAAAAAAGTGCAGTAAGACTTCAAAGGTCTGTATGATCCCCAAAGACACCTGTGCAACATCTCTAGTGCTTGAGTGCATGTGCCAATTCTGATTAGAAAAATAGGGACGACACACGGAACCAGGCTTCTTCAAGTGATGTGCCACAGTCCTCCTTACTGAATGCAAAGTAGAGTGACCTTTAATAGAAATGTACAATTTTCTGTGATACCAGAGGTTAATGACCTTTAGAGTCTGTGAGCTATTAGAAGAGGAGAGTAAACTTATATCTTATGTTCTGCTGGGAGAAGACAATGACTTTATAAGCAGACGAAAGAGAAAAAAATTGGTGTTAGGCATAGCCACATTCCCGCCCAAACAAAAATACTTCCATCCATATACACTAAGGGCATTTAAGATAGAATCACTCAGGTAGTAGAATATCAATACTACTACTTAACACTAATAGTTATAAAACACCATACAGATTTTCTCACAATAACAATCCTATTGGAAGTTTACTATAACCCTATTAGGTTCAGAGATGCTGAATGAGTTATCAAACCTCACGTAATGAGTAAGTTGGGGTAAACTTCAAAAAGATGTCTTTAAAATCCATGCCCAGTGCCCTTTCACCTGTCCGTTCCACTTGTTATAAGTGTTTGAGCCTTTTATTAGAAGATCTGCACACATAATAAGGGCCTTATTGAATTAGATGAAGTAATCTTTTGGTTACCAGCGAGGACCTCATCTCTAAAGAATCCCATGTTAGGACAATCTTTGCTATGGTCTGAAACTTTGTGTTCCTCCCCCAAATTCATACATTGAAGCTCTAGCCTTCAAGATGATGGCAGTAAAAGGTGGGGTCTTTGGGAAATGGTTAGGTATTGCGGGCAGAACCCTCATAAATGGAATTAGTGTCCCTGAAAGAGGCTGAAACAGACCCCTAACCACCTTCACCATGTGAGGGCACAGCCAGAAGGCACCATCTATGAGCTAGCAAGTGAGCCCTTATCAAAGACTCTGCCAACAACTTGCACTTGGACTTCCTAGCCTCCATGATGGTAAGAAATAAATTTCTGTTGTTTATAAACTACCCAGTTTATGGCGTTTTGTTATAGCAGCCTAAATGGACTAAGACAATTGTGTAGGTGGTAGGAAGGGGACAGGGTGCCAAAAATGCTATAAGAAAAGAGGGGTAGAAGGGAGAGACATGGAAATTAAACCACTGAATTTCAGAATAAATAAAAATCTTTTGCCTTCTTTCGTCAATATCCACATCTCTCCCAATCCAATCTGATGAGAAAGACCTTTCAGTAGTCACTAGAAAGATAAACTTTAACTTTCACATTAACAACTGAGTCCTTTCTCTCAAAATACCACATTCTATCCCATCGTTGAAGAACTCTAATTGCTTGAAAATTCTGGCTTGAGTTAAATCGAAATTTGGTTCCCTGTAAAGTTGCATAAAATATGGTCTCTGCTCTCAACTCTACAGAGGAATACAGCCATAAACACACAATGCCAACACACATGCAATAAAAATTATAGTAGAGAAGTCCATGCAAACTATTTGGAAAATAACAATTGGCAGAAAAGCACATTTCTGTGATTGTTGGAGAGTTTCACACAGTGCTTGCACTTTGCCATGGTCTATAAAGAATGGCAAATTATTCAGGCATAGAAAGGATGCAGCACAGAAGTTTACTACTCCCTAAACAACCTGGTATTTTTTAATGTTTAAAAACTCTATTATGTTTCTCCTCAGTTTTCTTTTTAAACTAAATGACCAACTAAGTAATTGTAGCATACACACCAGACCAAAAAAAAAAAAAAAAAAAAAAAAAAAAAAAAAAAAAAAAAAAAAAAAAAAAAAAAAAAAAAAAAAAAAAGAAAGAAAAGAAAAGAAAAAAAAAAGGAAAAAAAAAAGAATATCCATCCTCTTATCTTGTCTCTAGTTCTCCAGTGTCCTGATTAATGTGGACCACCAAGTTTTAAACCCACTTCGCAGATACGGTTTGTGCATTGCAACAAAAAAGAGACTTCATATTGTGTGATTAGAGCATTTTCTTGTGTAACAGAGTTTGCGCCAGCAGCATTATTATTTCGTTGGCCTATGCTGAAGCTGTATTCTGACAAGTGCTGCAAAGAGCAAGGAAGCCACACCAGCCTATTTTTGCACGTCAAAGGGGAGACTTCCATGATTTTTTCTAATAGTATCTCTTTTGTTTTGACCTAAAAATGAATGTTGATCTTGTTGCCTACTAAATTAGCTTTTTCTTTAGCTAGTTTCACTTACAAATTTGATAACTCTGCCTTCAATGTTTTTAAATTTGGGAAAAAGTCAAAAAACAAAACAAAACGACGCCCCAAATAGCTAAAATGCCATTATAAAACCTAAAACAGAGCCACATGTCATTCTACCAGCAGCTTTGCCCAGGTTTCAACAGAACTTAATTAACAGTAAATAGGCTTCTTCAAATCACCCCACTTCATTTTGTACCCTGAATAGAAGATCCCATGATACCCTTTTGTCTTGATGTTAAAACAGTGAATTCGCTGCTACCTAAAAACGTCTTAGCAATCTCATCAAAATATGAATGAGTCAAGTTTGTCATTATGTATTTTAGTTGAGTTCAGCTAGATGATAGGGATTATCATGCACTCTTTAAAAAATCCTCTCAGATTCTTTGATTATTTAGAGTTTTGCTAGAATAGTGTCTCACCCTTAGACTGTAATTTTCTCAAATAACATCTTTTCTCTCTTCATTTCAAAAAATCAGAGCATTTGCTTAATCTTTCATTTTCTGAGCTCTTTCTCTCTCTCCCATTTTCATAATTGTTTAGACTAGGACACTGCATTTGCAGTCTCTTTGATATCTTGTTATGTACTTCTTCCTGACTTGTTTGCTGGAAATCTTAGATTACTTTATCATTTGTTTAAGGCCTCAAATATATTTCTGTAATAAAGATTATTTTCTGACTTTAGAAGACTGAATTAAAATTGAGTTTGAGTAGGAGTGTCTTTCCCTTAGATTTCTGACTTTCTATTTTTGTTTTGTATTATGGATATAACATAATATATATATGTATATTCTCTTTGTTAGCAGTTTTCTTGGGACTTCAACTAATTCTCAAATACTTTTTCTAACCAAATTTCCTCTGAGTCATGCCACCTCTTGGTATTCATTTGTGATTGTGTTCCACTTTTCTTCTTAAAAAGGTTTTGAAAATATGTGATTTTCCCTGCTATAGTAGGCACTTTCTTTAGTTCTATATTTGCTAAGCATTGATTGCGTATTTGGAGCTTTTTTTTGAATCTCCAACCTCTTAAGAGTCATACCTAGGAAAAGTTCCAGGTTTTATGGGATCTGAAGATTATACAATTGGGGAAGGGGGATGAGGGGAAGCTTTCTTTAAGAAAAATAACACAAAGAACCTTAATTTTTTCAATGATATAGAACTGTGAAAGCATCCCATGTAATAGAGGGCCCTCTGAAATTTGAGATTTATTAGGGTCAGGGTGAGTACACTTCTGGCTATGTCCTTTCAGAGTCTCTAGATAAAGGACTGTAACTGCATTTTGGCTGACCATTTTGAAAATGACTTCAAATTGTCTAGCATATATTATCTGTTCAATACAGCAGTATGAGCTGATTGAAAAGCCACTCCCAACTCATAGACATGTTGGAAATAATAGAATAAAAACATTTTAGAGTACATCATCCAAATGGAAATGGGTAAAAGAAAATTGTCTTGTGACTGAGATGAAGAAGGAAATCAAATCAAGAGTATGCAACTAGGCCAAGTGTGGTCACTCATGCCTGTAATCCTAGCACTTTGAGAGGCTGAAGTGGGAGGGTTGCTTGAGGCCAGGAATTCGAGACCAGCCTGTGCAACAGCAAAACCTATCAAAGAAAACAAAATTCACTGGATATGGTGTCACTCACCTGTAGACCCATCTATTAAATACTAGGGAGACTGGGAGGATTGTTAGAGCCCAGGAGTTTAAGGTTGCAGTGAGCTATGATAACACCACTGCACTCCAGCCTGGACAACAGAGTGAGACCCTGTCTCAAAAACAACAACAAAAACAAAAACAGAGTATTTATCTAGTGTCACTAAGACTTCCCCACTTGAAAGCAAGGGGATCATAAAAGAATACCCAACAGTCCTGAGAAACATCATGAAAGACTGCCCCTCACTCAGGGATCAGAGTATAAGAGATATAGAGAAGAAATTGACTCCCCTGTTTCATGCTACCCTTGGGAAGAGAATCTAAATTCTCACAAACCATGTGTTTCAAGAACTTAAAGACAGAAAAAAATTAAATAAAGAAAACCTCTTCTATACCAGTGATCTGTGACATTAGACAAGAGCATCATGAGTTGGTGCTATAGGGATGCTGCCACGAACCAGGACATACCGAATTTTCAGACAAATTAGCTATTATTGCAATGAGATAGTCAAAACTTACAGACCAACCAAGGATAGAAACTACCACATGGGGAAGTCACTACATGAAACACATGAGAAAATCTGAAGCCCATGACCTTGAGACAATAGAATAATCTGAATGAAAAGTTAAAAATATCCAATTGATTAAAAAGATGGATAGAGACCAAAGGACAGGAACAGTATATTATTGATACAAAATATGAATAATGAAAAAAGCAAACATATGTTCTAAAATTAATAATATACAGGGGAAGTTTTTCAATAGACGGGTTGAATAAGACACTGATATACCATAAAAAAGAATAATTGCACCTGAAGATAGATCTGAGTGTTTCTGCCATACGAACAAAATTTAAAGAGAAGGAAAGCATGGAAAAAGAGGATTAAAAAAACCCACAGGCATATAATGCAATGTTTCAGCCTGTATCTAATGGGAGTCTCTACAGAAGAGAGGAAAAACACTGGAGAAGCAACATTTAAAGGCACAAAGATAGCAGTAAGAGCAGAGATATTTCCCTTATTTCTGTTGTTGATGGAAAAGCTTCTAAATATGCACCATTAACTATGTTGTCTGCTGTAGGATTTGGGTAAATAACTTTAAGAATTTTTCTTTCTATTGGCAATTTCCAAAGTGTTTTTTTTTTTATTTTTAATGATCATGAGCAGAATTTATTTGAAGATTTTTCTATTTCTTTTGAAGTGATCATATCCATTCTTTACTCTCTCAATGAATTGTGTGGATAATTGTTTTTCACTCCTGATATGTAAATTTTTATACATTGTCAAACTCAATTTACAAATACATTTTAATGTGTCTGAAGTTTTGACTCTATGTGGGTGGAATTAGCTAGAATTTTTTTGTACGGTCCTTGTCTAGTTTTGGCATTTTAACTATGTAAATCTAATAAAATAAGTTGGATAACTTTCTTCCCATTTCTATTCTCTGGAGTACGTTGTGAAGGTCAGAGATAAATTATCTGGGGATGTTTGCTAAAATTTGCCTGTAATAGTATCTAGCCTTCATGCCATTGAAGACTAGAGAATAAGGGGATATTTTGACCAACTATTCAATTTGTTTAATGCCTATTATTCATTTAGGGTTCCTATTTCCTCTTGAGGTAATTTGGTTATAGGTTTATTTATTTATTTTTAGAAAATCTCCATCACATACATAGTTTATAATTTATTGACATTAAATCATTAATTGCATTTCCTTATAATTTCAAAATAATCACTATTCCATAGTTTATATACTCTTCTCAATTTCTAGTGTTGAGATACATACACACACACACACATACACACACACACACACACACACACGTATATATATATGTGGAGAGAGAGAGAGAGAGAGAGAGAGAGATTTGTCTCTCTTTGAGAAATTTTGGTTGATTTTTTTCTATTGCATTCATTTCTGAATATAGAAGATATTTTGTTCTTTTAGCAAAACTTTACTTCAGATAAATGTAAGGATATCACAACTTACCCCCAAATCAATCCTCAACTTGTTCTAGATAATCACCTTCCATGTCCTTTGTCTGCATAATGCAGTTGGAATGTACTTACAAGGTAATATTATTTGGGAATTTCTATTTATTTCTTCTCCAAAGCCCCCATGGTGCTCCTACCCTACTCCCTAAGGAAGTCCTCTCTCACTGCTCCTGGCTCAGGTTTAAGAGCTCCATCCACTGTGCTCACATTATTCCATGTCCTTGACTTCATTGTAGCATGTGACATCTGTAATTGTCTTGCTTTATGTGAATGCAGGTCTCTTTACTATATTGTAAGGTCCTTGGGAACAATTGCAGTGACTTGCTTGTGGGATACAAATCTGAAAAATTACTTAGTATAGTATAGTTACTCAATAAATTAGTTTGAATTTTTAATGGTACTCCTATTAATTTTCCTCACAAGAAGCACAAAATACTAACAATTAGAGTATATTTTGACAGTTTAGGAGATGCTGACTCCTTCTTCTAAGACAGCACACTTACTTATTGGATATTCCTGGCCTATTTATTGATTTATAGCTTATCTTATTCTAGAAAGAATTTCAGCAGCTATATCACACCTGTATATATCTATTTCCACAGCCTTTAGAAGACATTCCTCAAATATTATTATAAATTTTCTCCTAGGGTAGTGGCAGTGTTCCTGCTTTTATCTGTGAATACACAGATCATACTCTATCCTCTGAAGCATTAAATAGGGCTTCACTGTTCTTTGTTTAGACTCATCATCACTAAGGAAAAGTTCATGTCTCTTCGTCTCCATCAAAGTAAGTCTCGTGTTCATTGTGTCTCATTAAGTCATGTTCTCCTGTTTATGCAATTTTTATAACTTTAATTGACCTCACCCATATTAGCATTTTTCCCCTGAGAACTTCTGATTTAGCTAACAAAAGATGTACAATTGGAAAAGTCTTGTCTTTTAGACGAAGTTTGAATTTATGGGTACAACTCATAAAACTGGTTGCCTTTACAAGTGGGAGGATTAAGAATAATAGAAAACATACTTGCTTTTATATATTTGTGCTGTGTTATTTTATCAGTTTATATTTAGACTGATAACCAGAGCTGGGTCCCTTTTTTATAGCCTGTTCCCTACATTCAGAGCTGCAGATGTTAAACAGTGTTTGTATGTGT
>RJWJ010034835.1:0-17017 GCA_004363605.1 Indri indri | reverse complement strand
GTGCTTTCTTCTGGCAGAAACAACTGAGAGAATAGAATATAAATGGGAATCTTTCACAGAGGAACCCCTCCCGGGGCAGAACATTTGAAACCAGGCCACTATAACTGTACAGTGTCTAGGGATCCCCTCCTGTTACTAGATTAGAATTTTGGGTATAATTCAAGTCATGTTTATGGAAGATCTCAGAGTGGAAGAGTTCAGGATGTGGGGTTCAGAGCCAAGAAAGCAGCTCCTAGATGGCAAGAAATGACAATGTTTTTTAATTAATGCATTTGAGTAGCTGTTTCCTCGGAAGAAGAGTAACCTGTTAGCGCGTAAAGATGTGGCCATTTGGACTGTTCAGAGAATGAAGTTGCAAGTGTGCTTGGCTTGTGGATTTGTTGTTTGATCTGCCCCATTGACTTGAGGGCTTGCTGTGGTTTGAATGTGTTCTCCATAGTTCATGTGTTGGAAACTTAATCTTCAATGCAACGGTGTTGAGAGGTGGCACCTTTAAGAGGTGATTGAGTCATGAGGGTTCTGCCCTCATGCATGGAATTGATGGCATTAATGAGGGAGTCAGTTCCTGATGAAAAGGATGAGTTCACCCCCTTTCTCTCTTGTTCTCTCTCTCTCCCTTCTGCCTTCCACCATGGGACGACACAGCAGGAAGGCCTTTGCCAGATGCCGGTGCCCTGCTCTTGGATTTCCCAGCCCCCAGACCTATGAGCCAATTAAATTTCTGTTCGTCACAAATGACCCAGTCCCAGGAATCCTGTTCAAGCAGCGTAAAACAGGGCTCTTGGCAGAGTTCTGTCCTATCTCATAGAACTATTATTTCTTAATAGTTGGAAACTATAAACTGGAAACACCAAAGTGCTGGGTTTGTTAGAATCTATGGTCTAGCCAACAGGTGGGCCTCCTTGGGGTGGGGTGCAAAAGTGGGACAGTCCCGGGAAGCTGTGAGGAAGGTTTCCTGACTGGGAATCCCATCTCGATTCAGATGTGTCATTCAGACTGTAGAGTCAGAGTGCCTGGGTTAGAATCCCACATCCGTCATTTATAATCCACATCAAATGAACAAATGGGGATAATAATAATACCTACTTCATAAACATGTAAGAATTCTCTAAAAGATGCACACGAAAAACTTAGCATAATATTGGCATGGAGTGAGTGCTTAAAGATGGGAGTGAGTGAATTTGGAAAGTGCTCAAGTCATGGGAAGGTGGGGAGGACAGACCAAGCTGGGGGAAAGTGAAGAGCGTAGAAAGTTGTTTCCCTGTCAATGCCTTCCTTTGTGCACACAGAACCAAATTCAGCACCCTCGCCCTGGGCCATAAATGCACATCCCACCTGCCCAGGCTTCTTGCCACCAGGGAAGAAGCCAACACAGCCACTTCAGAGGCTCTCCCGCTAGAGCTCTGAAAATGCACGGGCCTTGCTTTTGGGCTCCATCTTTGCCAACCTCCCAGGGTCCCTCTCTTTTCCAAAACAATCACATCTTTGTCCACCGTGTAGTAGTTACCTTTGTTTTTGCAATAAAAATATAACTTTACATTTTTCCAAATTAATTGTTCTTCTTTGTCACTGGATGTGTTTTTAATTGTTGTGTTGAATCTTGTCTTATTGATAGGTCATAGTTTTTATAACCATTCTTCCACAGAGTGGTATTTGGTTGATTTCCAGCTTTCACTCTTCTAAATAGAACACCTAAGAACATCTTTATGCACATGATTTTTCTTCTTCAAACAGCTTCATTGCGATATAATTGACATACCACACAGTGCACCCGTTTAAAATGTACAGTTTCATCATTTTTATATAACAGTTTTGCAACTATCACCACAATTAATTTTAGAACAACTTCATCATCCTAAAAACAAACCTTGTACCCATTAATCGCCACTCTGTTCTCTCCCTTCCCTAAGCCTTAGGCAACCACTAATTTATTTTCTGATTCTACAGATTCCCCTATTTGGGGAATGTCATAAGTGGAATTATACAATACTCCAAAAGACCATTCCATTTCATGGTCTTTTGTGACTGCCTTCTTTCACTCAGCATGTTTGCAAGTTTCATCCATGTCGTAGCATGTATCAGTAATGCATTTTTTTATATCACCACATAATACTCCATTGCATGCATATCCCATGTTTTATCTGTCCATTCATCTGTTGATGGCTGTCTGGGTAGTTTCCACTTTGGGACTATTATGAATAATGCCGCTGTGAGCATTCATGTACAAGTTTTTCTGTAGATACATGTTTTCATTTCTGTTGGGTCCACTGCATAGTTTTGCCCTTAATCAGGTGTTGGTCTCTGTGGTTTTGCTCTTGTACAGATTATGCTGGATTCACGATCTCCCACTCCACCCCAAATCTGTTCCCCCTCCAGCACACACTGCAGGTTCCACCACCTGGCCTGTTGCACAAGCCAGAAATTACGTGTCACCCTCTGTACCTTCCTCAACTCCTCCATCCTCCCCTGGCTCCAGCCCATGTCTAGTGCAGTTGCAACTTGCGTAGAAGTATTCCCCAGAGGAGCTTTGCTGACATTCTGGGAATCAGTCAGGCCATTAATTCTTTGTATACTTTTATATTGGTAGGATTATTTGATTAATGTCTGTTTGGTAACTATTTTAGCTCAAGTGCTTAGCATCATGCCTAGTTTACAGCAAGGCTTGTAAGCCTCTCAAGATTGGATACATATCACACTTCCTTTATCACATCTCACAGATCCTAATATACTGTTAATAGTATTATCAGTAAAAAATTGTTGACTTGAACTGCTTTTCTTTTTTTCACAACTTTTTTATTACAGTATAATTTATATACAGTAAAACGCACCCTTTTCAGTGTGTTATTCTATGAGATTTGACAAACACATGTAATCATTACCACAATTAGGATACAGAACAGTTCGTCACCCCCAAAATTTCTCTGTGCCCCTTTGTAGTCAACCCCTCCCTACACCCCTATCCTCTGATCCCCAAAACCACAACCTCTATTATGTGGTTACCCTAAAGTTTTACCTTTTTCAGAATGTCTTATAAATGCAGTCACACAGTATGTAGCTTTTTGATTCTGGCTTTGCTTTCACTTGATATAATGCATTTGAGATTCACCTACATTATTGCAAAAGTTATTCCTTTTTATTTTTCTCTTTTTAAAATTTCTTTTTAATGGCTGTTTTTCCTTCCCATCAGATGGATAATGTGCTGATGTCGTAACGAGGGAGGCACATCTCACAGGTGACCGTGAAAACCCAGTCGTCTCGCTTATGAACCACGAAAGGATTACTCCTTTTTATTGCTGAGTAATATTTCGTTATATGGATGAACTATGGTTTGTTTATCCATTCTCCAGTTGAAGAACATTTGGGATGTTTCCAGGTTTTGGTGATTATGAATAAAGTCAGCATAGACATGCATGTGCAGGTTTTTGTGGAAACCACGGTTTTGGTTTTACTTAGATAAATACCGAGGGGTGGAATCACTGGGTCATGTGATAGGTGTATGTTTATAAGAAACTGTCAAACTGTTTCCCCAAGTATTGTACCATTTTGTTTTGCCACCAGCAATGTGTGAGATCCAGTTTCTTTGCACCCTTGTCAGCGCTTTGTATTGAGAGTTCTTTAGACACTTAACTCTGCATTCAAGGCCTTGATCACGATATTTGGTTTGCAATTTTCTTTCCAATCAGAGATTTATTGTTTCATTCTTTCTATAATGTCTTCCAAAGAGCAGAAGTTCTTAATGTTGATGGAGACTAATTTTATCAATTGTTTTCTTTTACGGATCATACTTTTGGTATCATTTCTAAGAACTCTTTGCCTAATCCAATGTCATGAACATTTTCTCCTAAATTTTATAGGTTCAGGTTTTATATTTCAGTCTTTGGTCCATTTTATTTCTTTTTTATCTTGTGAACTTTCCCATCTGCTTTAGGCCTCGAATCTAATCCACTAGTTTTGTCCATGTTGTCCTCCAGACTTTAAGCTTTTTCAGAGCAGAGGTTGTGCTTTGTCAGGGTTGGCACCTGCGTGACCCCGGGAGTGGACGTCACCTTAAATTTTGATCCCTGTGCACCTCCCTTGCTCCTCTAGTCCCAGCCTGTGTTTGCTCATGTTCATATTTTCCGCAACACCAGGCACTGTATCTCTCATTTTAGATACAACATAGATGTTTCTGAAATTAAAAAATGAGATATTAGAATGGCTTTAGGGCTATTTATCCCATGGGGAATGAACAAAAATTAGCACAACTAGGAAAAATCACTTCTGATCATTCAAAAAGCACTAACTGTACAAGGTACACTAACCATGTGTGTACACATGAAGGCCTCCTGTTAGCCCAAATCTCCGGAAAGTTGTATGTTCTGTGTCGCCTTCCTGTAACAGTGTTTATCACAGTACCCAGCCACCCTGAGTGCAGAGTTGTACAACTAACCAAAGTGCTCTTATAGTGTGTCTTTAAAACCTGGAACCACATTCAGGTGGAAAGTAGCAGTAGACAGAGAAATAATGTGTGAGCCCTAAATATGGAAAGACAACTTTTTACCTGCAGTCAGAGTAGAGCCAGGTATGAAAAGACAAGGGTCATTCCTTCAGGGTGATTTCCTTCTGGTTGCACTTCTTTCTCTCCCCAGTATGAACGAGTTTTCATGTAACATCCACTGTCTGGGTACTTGGAGAGCAGGGAAGAGTACTTTGTCCGTTCAAGGGTCAGAGATTCAAGGAAAAGCCCATTCCACCTGGAAGCTGACTGACTTCCTGTTTTCAGAATGTTTTATAGGAGGTACTCCTGTGTCAGCAACAAAGAAAGAGAGGCACCCTTGGACAAAGGCAGCAGCTCTCGAAGTGTCTGGCTGTGTTTGGAGAAGGGCTACCTGGGGCACGCCAAGGGTGCACAGGTAGACAGATGTTCCCTGGAGACTCAGCTGATGTGTTTGGGCAAAGAAGAAACAGTAGCCAAAGAAAAATAAATGCATCTCTTACCTCTGGAAAAATCTTAAAGAATTTCAAAGCTTCGACAGTATTACTTTGTTCCACACTGGAAAGAATCATTTAAACACTGGGTTTTATTTTTCTTTTTAAATTACAAAGATTGAGAAATTGGGAGCATAAAACTTAGTGATTTAAACTTAGGCACTTTCTGGGAGCCGGAAGAAACTCATCAGAATAAACTTTATGACCCTGGAATTTTATACTGTTTAAAAATAACCAATTACAGAAAATGGAAATGAGCTGTAAAGACTTCAATTTTAATTTGAAAGCAAACGTAATCCTTTTCTAGTCCTTAATAATTAAAATAAACTTACTTCATATTTCTAAGGAACAACCTAATTTTGGCAGGGTTTTAATTAATTTTTTAAATGGACAAATAATTGTGTATGTCTATGGTATGCAATGTGATATTTTGAAATATGTGTACATTGTGGAATGGATAATAAATCAAGCTAATTAACATATGCACTACCTCACATACTTACCATTTTGTTTTGTGATGAGAACACTTAGAATCTACTCTCTTAGCGATTTTTAAGTACACAATACATTGTTATGAACTATAGTCACCATGTTGTACAAGAGATCTGTTGAACTTATCCCATCTGTCTAACTGAAATTTTGTATCCTTTGACCAACAACTCCCAACTCCCCTCTTCTTTCAGCCCCTGGTAACTACCATTCTACTCTCCGCCTCTATAATGTTTTTAAGAACTATAATTTGTGAACCACCAGCCCCAGAATCCCTTGAGGGATTTGTTAAAACTCTCTCTCTCTCTCTCTCTCTCTCTCTCTCTCTCTCTCTCTCTCACACACACACACACATGCACACACACACACACACACACACGCAGAAATTACTGGGTTCCATGGCAAGCCTACTAAATCAAACCCTGGTGGTGAGGCCTGGGAACCTGCATTTTAAATAAACTCCCTGGGATAACAGATACGCTCATTCAGATTTAAAACCACTAATGTACTGGCTATTTTCCTCTCATGATGTTAACACCCAAAACTGAACACGGCTAACAGTTGTAATGACAATATTTCACTAGCTTTATTGTGCTACTGTGTGCCCAGCACTGTTTTAAGTATATTACATGCATTAACCCGTTTAATCCTCACTGAGACTCTCTGGGATAAGCACCGTTATCATCCTCATTATGGATCCGAGGAAACTGAGGCACAAGTAACTTGCCCAGGATACGGTGCTGGTTAGTGGCTCCGGTCTTAAAGGAGTCAGCACACAGGGATTCTACTGAGCCACAGGAGAGGGGCAGGAACGTGCAGGTCCTTTTGCCCCTGCATGCTGGTGTGGAAATGGTGGACGTTGGTGTCAGTGCAGGCCCACGGTTCTAACCTAGCCCAGGACCGGCTCCATCCTAATGAACCAGGGAGCCCTTGATGCTGGAGGAGACCAGCCGCCAAATGGACAGCCAACCCTCTTGTGCCAAGAGGGGCTCCAGCCCCAAGGTGGGCTGTGCCTGTCCCAGGCCTCATCTGCTGAAAACATTCCAACGAGGTGGGGTCCATGAGGTCTGCTAGGCAAGCCAGTTAGTAGCTAGGCAAATGTTGATCTTTTCTTGCCTAGGAGGGAAAAAACCAGATCCTGATCTGCCTTCCTAGTGTTGGGGAAGCAGGACTTTTTTCTTCACACCTGGGCAGTGACATCATGGTAGGCTGAGGCCCTGGGGCCGGCCGCCTAGAGGAGTCTGTCTCAGTCTTCCTTCTGCTCCACTGTGCCAAGCAGTTACAATCATTCTTCACTGGCAAGGTTGCAATATTAGTTTCCTAGGGCTGCTGGAACAAAATACTATAAACCAGGTGGCTTAAACAACTGATATTTATTATCCCCCAGTTTTAGAGGCCAGAAATCCAAAATGAAGGTGTGGGCAGGGCCATGCTCTTGCCGAAGCCTGTAGTGCAGGATCCTCACTTGCCTCTTCTGGCTCCTGGTCCTCCTGGCATTCCTTGGCTTGTGGCCACACACCTCTATCTCTGCTTGGTCTTCACGTGGCCTCTTTGTGTGTATGTCTGGGTCTCCTCCTTGTTTCTTATAAGGGCAGTCATCATCGGATTTAGGGCCCACTGGAATCCAGAATGACTTCATCTCAACTCTTGCCTTGATTGTATCTTCAAAGACCCTTATTCCAAATAAAGTCATCTTCTGAGGTTCCAGGTTTCAACCCACTGCAGATGCACGGGTGTGTAAACACAACTGCTTCTATGTAAAAGAAGTGATATTCTGCTCACAACTCCGGGTTGTCTGTTCTCACTCTCTCTCCAGCCAGGCCCCAAAGACAGTTGCTAAGTTTCCCAGGAGTGACTGTCTCAATAGAAAACATACGACCAGGGTTTTTTATACCCAGCCTCCTGGCGAACAACAGAACAAAGAAAAAGGGAGCACACTGAAACAGAAATAAGTTGGATTTCTAGGCTGTTTTTTCAATGTTCAGAGGTTTCTCAAGGTTGTGAGCGGAGAGAGGGGAATATGATACCGGCAAATCGCTTTTCCTTTAAGTAACTGTGCACCCAGCTGGTTCTGTCCTCTCCTACTGCTGTATTTTAAGTGAGACAATCTCCTTGCAAATGGGGTGACACCTGAGCAGATTCTGATGGCATCTCCCGGGGTGTGCGGAGGGCTGGGGCCTTGCTGTGCTAAGGGAGGATGATGGTGATTCCCACGCAGGCCTCTGGGGCCGGGCCTTGTGGTGAGCCAGACTTCCCAGGCCTGCCTGACTTCTGCTCTGGTCAACAAGGGTGGCAGTGAGTGGCAAGGCCTGGTGGTGGACGCTGTCGGCCTGAGACCACGTGGCGTGGGGCAGGGGTTCCCAAACCTGGTCGAGCATCAGAATCACCCTGAAGCTTTCACATTTCGTTTGTAAGATTCAGCTTCCCAGCTCCCGTTCCAGACCTACCCAGTCAAACCTCTTTGTGAACTGAACTTGACTTTTGCAGTGAGACCTGGCTCCGAACCTTGGCTCCTTCCCCAGCTCTCTGAGCCTGGACAGGCCAGGCGACCTCTCATCTGTGTATGGAGGTGACGGCACCTAGCCAGGTGGTTTGTGAGGATTGTAGGTCACGTGTGTGCAAGTGTCACATTCAGTGGAAGCCATTTGACTAAAACGATGATTAATAAATACTAGCGATTTACTCGAATTTGTCTGAAGCACCTTGTTTTTATGCGGGGGAGGGGAGTAATAATAATTTTTTTTTTTTTTTAAACAGGAGAAGCCAGCTGACTTGCTATCTGATGGGAATGTGACTGGCATCAACATTTTCTGACTTTTCATTAAGAAGCATACGTTTTAAGACAATAGCAGGAACGAAAGGACCTGTTCTTCCTGTGCCAGCATCCGTCCAGTATAGAACAAAATGTTGTTATTCATGGCCAGGCTCCACCTTGCCGAGAAAGGCTGGTTATTTGTCTTTGCAAATAAAATCCTTTTGACAAATCCTTAGAAAGCCATGTGCTAACAGCATGGAGACCCCCAGAGAGCCAAGACTGCCTTCAGAGGAAGGTGGCATTTGGACTTGATGGCGGTGGGGGGCTGGACTCCTGCCCAGCTGCCAGTGGGCCTGTCCCAGCCCTGGGTTTGCCCTTCTCAGATGAAATGAGATAATCTATTAATACATAGAGTACTGAGCCCAGCACCTGGCACCCTGGAAACCCTCAAAAAGTGTTTGCAGCTGCTATCAGACCATCCTCTTCATATCCTCTGGACTCACATACCTGGGAGTCTGAATCTCGAAGGTTCCGGGTCTAGAAGCTGCCCGTGGCTCTGCCCTGCTGCCTCCGGCCTCTTCGCGGGTCCTGGGAGGGCCTTTGGCTAATGCATGCTAGGGGCCAAGCAGAAACAGCCTCTGCTCTGGAAGGGAGGTTTCCCGAGCCAACTTTTCTTTTATCTGATGGGAAGGGTGAGTTAAGAGGCGGCAGCAGGAGACAGCGAAAATAAATACAGAAAAACCTCTCCAGGGTCTGTGATTGTGCTTAGTACAATGGCAGGCCCTGGAGAGCAGTTTCATCCAGCTGAGATTGGAAAGTAAAATAAATGTGGTCATATTATCCCCTCCTCCATAGCCTGGACTCGCCACTGCCTACCCTTGAGCTCTGCAGGAGCAGAAGGGACAATTTTTCCCCCCCCCGAGACAGTCTCACTCTGTTGCCTGGGCTACAGTGCCATGGCGTCAGCCTAGCTCACAGCAACTTCAAACTCCTGGGCTCAAGCAATCCTCCTGCCTCAGCCTCCCAAGTAGCTTGGGACTACAGGCATGTGCCACCATTCCCGGCTAATTTTTTCTATATATTTTTAGTTGTCCAGCTAATTTCTTTCTATTTTTTTTAGTAGAGACGGGGTCTCGCTCTCGCTCAGGCTGGTCTCGAACTCCTGAGCTCAAACGATCCACCCGCCTCAGCCTCCCAGAGTGCTAGGATTACAGGTGTGAGCCACTGTGCCCGGCCCAGAAGGGACACTTTTGTTCAGAGTCCTGGCCTCTTGTGGGGGAGAAAGGAATTTAGGGTACAGAAACAGGTTCCTAGGATTGGGCCTGGGATTTCCTGAGGCTTTGGGCACTATTTCCCAGCCATCGCGGCCTTTCTCAAAACCTGCTAGCCCCAGTCTCCAACTCTCCTAGCACTTTCTGTCCTACCATTGGCCACACCCAGCAGGGCTGAGCTGGCAGACACACCCCGGCAAGGCTATCTGGCCCTGCAGGGAAGAGGGGCCTCTGTCCAGCAATAAGCAGGAGGGGCTGAGCAGGACTGGTGGCTTTCTCAAGCTTAGGAAACGTCCCCAAATACTCTAAGGACTGCCAGCTCAGCCTTTGCAGCCTTTGGTTACTTTGAAGTGAGTAGCAGAATTGGAAAGATCTTTCTGGAACTAATGCCATCTTTCATGGGAATGAGTCTCAGCTCTTCTGCAGGGGGTGTTTCCAAGCGTCTCTTGAGTAGGCCGGGAAAATCCTCCTCACCCAGGAAACCCCTCTGGAAGAGCTGAGCCCCGACCTGGCATGTTGGCATGCTTTGAGTTTGAGCAGTCTGCCCCCAACTCCGGGCTGACCACAATGTGGGACGGGGTGGGGGGATTTGGGGGACACCTATGCCCTTCTGCCCACAGGTGGAGCTCGGGACTGGAGAGATGGGGTTTGAATCTAGTCCCACTGCTCAGTAGGCAGATCTTGTGTAAGACCCTTAGTCTCTCTGGGTCTGTTTCCTTAACTCTAAAACAGAAGTGGCACAAGGAACTCTATGAAAGCAACCACATAATGTGCTTAGCTCAGGGCTGGGCAAACGGCAGGCCCTTATCACATGGCAGCTACTTTATTAATAGTAGGTAATGTTTGATTATTCATTTTGTATCACGCCAGCTCCTATTCTACATGAACTCTCACAGTGACCCTTTGAGGTCGGTATCGTTATTATTCCTCTTTTCCAGGAAAGGAAATTGAGGCTTACAGAAGTTAAGCACATTGTCATTAGTTATTGGTGGAGCTGGAGATCAAACCCAGGCGGTTTGGTGCCATACCCCGCTCTCAGCTGCTCTGTAACACTATCGGTTATTGTTACTACTGATTGGTGCACCGCCAAGGAATCTCTATCTCAGACTACTACTGGATGCAGAGAAGTATATAAAAGAGGTCATAGGTTTGTTTTAATGCTATGTTCTTTATATGAGGACTAGAGGGAGGATAGGTGAGAACAGCCCTATAAACAACAGGAGGAAAAAAAGCTCAGAACAAAAATTCTCGAATGATTATTTAAAATGGTATTAGACCTTATCCAAGCACCATAAAGCCTCGTTATTGAATATCATGTTAATATTTGCTTTCCTGTAACCGAGCACTCTATTTCATTTGCCCTCACAACCCCGTCTCATTGCAGACAGCCAGAGCAAGTACTCATTCCCAACTTACCTCTGAGGAAAGGGAGGCTCAGAGAGCTGCTGGGGCTCTTCAGGCATAAGTGGCTGTCTCCTCTTAATCAAGGTCACTGAACTTTCCTGAGCAGTCACTACGTGCTGGGCACCATGCTAAAGGCTCGACATGTGTCATAATTTAGCAACAATCTTCTGGTGGGTGTATTTATTTTGTCCATTCATCAGATGAAAAAATCAAGGCTTACAGAGGCTCAATCACTGGCCCCCAGACACACAGCTAAAGAGTAACTCCCAAACATTGCTCATAAGTGCACCTTGGCGGTAGTGATGAAGGGAATTGGCCACTCTCACACCAAGAACCTACTCTATGCAGGGTGCCCTGGGAGGTGTAGAATGTGGGAGACACAGTCCTCGCCCCAGGAGGGTCACAGGCAGTGGGACCTGAACAGGGAAAGACCTGGACCATCCCAGCTCTGCTGCTCACTGGCCGAGTGGTCAGGCATGTTTAATCATAACTTCTGAGCTTTTATTTGCTGTGTGGGGCTGTCATGAGGGACATGGGTTTTGTTTTTAGAGACAGTGTCTCACTCTGTCACCCAGGCTGGAGTGCAGTGGTGTCATCACAGCTCACTGCAACCCTGAACCCCCTGGGCTCAAGCAATCCTCCTGCCTCAGCTTCCTGGGAAGTTAGGACTACTGGCATGCACCACCACACCTGGCTAATTTTAAATTTTTTGTAGAGATGGGTTTCACTATGTTGCCCAGATGGAGAGGAATATGGTTAATGCAAAGCTAGGATGCTTGGCACTCAACATAGAGATCTCACTGTGGTTCAACTGAAGAGCGGAAACCCATGAGGCTAGCAATATGAAGCAACACTTGCTAGTATTGACCTTGAGGCTCAACCAGAGGTATGCAAAGAATTTACTGGAGCAAGTTGGGTTGGGCCCATCAAGACAGGCTCATAGAAGGGGTATGAACTTGGGCTTATCTTTGATGTAGGGCAATAGAGCCCATGGGAAATTCACATGGGTAACTTTAAAGAGCTGGTATGTGACTTCTTTTTTTTTTTTTTGAGATAGGGTCTTGCTCAGTTGCCCTGGCTAGAGTACAGAGGTGTCATCACAGCTCACTGCAACCTCAAACCACCTTGGCCTTGCATGAGGATCAAGCGATCCTCCTGCCTCAGCCTCCTGAGTAACTGGGACTACAGGTATGCGCCACTGTGCCTGCCAGGTTTTAAAGAATCAATGTTGGCCTTACCTCCTTTCCCTGGTGCCAGGTCTTCTCTGTTCTCCACCTCCTGGAAAAGTTGAGTGTTACAGAGAAGAAATGCCTTTGGCAAAGCTACAGAGAGAGGCAGGAGAGAGCACAGAACTTGCAGTGCTTTGGAAGGGGTTGGGGGGAGATTTGAAGGCAGGGCACTGGCGGTGGGGAGCTGGGCAGTGGGTGACCCAAGGTCCCGCCGTGAAGGTCCCTGGACTCCCAGTAAAGGTGTGTGATCTTCGCCGTGAGGGCTGGCAACTGAAATGAGGCAGGAGTCAAGGTCCATTGACAAGGTGGCCACCAGAGCAAGTGCCACGGAGAGCTCATGATAAGGACTGAAGATGACCACTGGCCGTGGTAATTAGGGGCCAAAGTGGGGATGCCAGCGTGGGTGGCCGCAGAGGTGGTAGAACATAGGCCTTGAGCTGGGGCCTCCTGCCCTGTTTTCTACCACAGTGAACTAAACATGCTGACTCTCTTTAGAATGAGCTGTGTCCAGCTCCCAGGGGAGGGTCCATGTGAGTGCCAGCATGACTGTCCCCAGACAGGCTTGACAGACACACAACAGCACGAAGGCTATGGTTAGAGTAGGCCATCTTGAGTATAGGTCCTGTACTTCCCGGCAAGTCTAAAATCTTGGCAGTGAAGTAAGTTGAAATCTAGGTTTTCTTCACGTAAAGATCGACAGTGCAGGGAAGGCCAAAGATTTGAATGATGCTTTTCTCCCACTGCGTTCTACCTTCTTACTAAAATGGTCCACACTTACAGTGGCTCAGAAGCTCTTGTCCTCAAACATCCTCAAATCCCCAGCTTTGTATAAATGAGACTCTCATTGCTGTGTCACAAAATCAGACATCCGCTACAGGAGCACAGGGTAACAGCTCTGCTAAATGTTTCTTTTCTCTGGTCAATTTGGTCAACATGGTCTGAACTATTGGACAAACAGTCCTGGAATATACTGTCACTTGTTGCATTTCATTGTCCAACTTGTGTGACAAAAATGCGTTGGTTTTGTTCTGATTTTGTTTTGGTTATTGGAAGTTGGGCCGGCGCTTTTAAACATGGGACAGATCTTCAGTGGGAGCAAGGAAACAAGAAATGAAACACAGTTGTGCACGCATTTGTGAATAAAGAACACCACTTTATTCACCGGGCTGTGAGTACAAGAGTGACGCGGGGTGTCGTGGCGAAAGAGCGCAGTCAGTGCCGCCGGCGACAGGAGCGTGGAGCAGGTCAGCGATGGTAAGCACAGCAGCGTGGAACCGGCAGGCCACCTTGTCCTCTGCATACAAGACGTGGCACTCAGGGCGTGGACACACACCCACTCAGTTTCACAGGGAACATAACACAGCTTTCGAAAGTTCTTCCAAATATTTGCTTTCATATCTCTGAAAGGCGGGGAGGGCAGGAAGAGCTGTAGGCCTTCCGACACTTGGGAAAAAACATAAACCCAACTTAAAATGAAAGAGCTGCAAGACCTTCGCTGCGGAGTCATCAGCCACTCACAGAAACCACAAGTTATTGGACAAGTCTGTACATAAAACCCAAAAAGAACATCGATTTTGTGGACAACGGTTTCCTCTTCCATACGGTAAATGAATATACGCATATACAGTCAGTAAGCGGCTCGCGTCTTTCCAAATGTCAGTGTATACAGGACTGTCTGCGTCCACCTTTGATCAATGGGTTCAGGAAGCGACTCATGGGAACTTCACTCTTGGGAGAGACGCACTTTTGGGAAGAATTTTATTTAACGATAACAACCGCCACTCAATTACACTGAGCTTCAGAAAATGTTGGATTTGTTTAATTTTGCTGTGTACACACACATTGTTTAGAAAGTTTCTTTCAGCTTAAACGGACCCCCTCCCCCTTTCTTTTTGAGTTTGCCATAAATTAAACTTGCCCAAATAAAAACACAGCAATCCATACGCAAAGCGTATCTGTCACCATCTCCTACTGCTTCCTGGGCAGCAAATGGAAACATAAAGACAGCTATTTTTTTTTTTTTTTAAACAAAATGCCAAAGTGAAGGTTTCTCTTTCACAATGTAGCTGGGTAATTCTCTTATTGGACATCATCACTATAAGTTGGTATCACTGCAAATCTCGAGCCCTAAATCATCTCTTTTTCTGGATAGAGAGTTCTTCTACCCAGAAAAAGAGCATGAAAGACCAGGTTTTAGGGCATACCGACAAACACTTGGTTCATCAAAAGAAAGCAATTTTAAAAATCAAAGCAAATCAGGGCCAGCATAGGAAATACAGATTAGTTAGCTACCAGAAATACAGAAGTGATGATTTACAAAAACTGAGCTTGCTTCAGAGGACACAGAAAGGTTGATGAGACAGTTCATTTTCCTTCCACTGTCTTACATGACAGTCGGAAAAAAGCTCTGTGAGCACACACCCTGTGGTCACCTGTCCCTACAACATGCCAGAGGACACTAACACCAAGTTTGTTTAAATGGTTTTTAGAAGGACTTATCTAGTCAAAAGTCGTTAATTTGAATTTTTCAAACTTGCAAAAGCGTACATATTTTATATAATCATCTGAGAAGCAATTCTTAGAAAAAGATGTTTGCTTCGAAGTGTAAAGAAATTCAGTGAAAGTTTTAGAAATACTACCAGCTAGACTTCTCCAAGTTAGAGTTGACTGATATGCCAGTTTGGGATGGAGAGATGAGAGCTGAAAAAAAGAACTGCTCCAGGCTTTGCCCCAGAAGAGGACACTCAGCTTGGAGATGACAGAATTGAGGGGGGAGGGGGTGGAGACAAGAGCACATGACAGACAGAAAACTACCCTCACTTTTTTTTAACCCATTAACTCTAGTTTTTCTCTTTGAGGTTTCAAAGAACAGGCTGCTTATGTTTAGTTATTGAAGAAGTCATATTAAGAACATTTCAAACCCCAAACCAAAATGTAGATGCATAGCTAGCTGTACAAGTTTCCAAATGTTCTTCATATCTCCTAATAAATCACGCAGGAAGACTACATAATAGCCTGGATTTTTCTGGAAGAATTTTAAAGGAAGCACTGACTTTCATATAGTCATGCAATCAGTATGCGCTTAGAGTCACACTTAAGTCAAATGCTCAAAAATGTAGCCCTTTATATATGCACCAGGGAAGCCTGCCATGTATATAATTCTTTTCCTAGGGTGAACAAGCTCCATTAATTTGAGTGTGTGAACAAGTACAGTTTTCATGTGTTGTACAGGGCAGGTTTAAAGCAGAGAACATCCATCTCCTGAACTGTGGCTTGGACAGTTTGAGAACAAGCACGCTGAGCCCAGTTTAAGAAAACCGGTAGAACATCATAATCCATACATTAGGTCTGGCAGTTAGGAGAACCAGATGCCCCGTGACCCATCCTTCCAGCTGGAACCATCTGCTGGGGAACAGAGGAGGGGGCCCGCTCTGCATTGCGGTGTTTAACAGCCCCTTCCAGGGCAGAGCACTATTCTGCTTGCAGACAGGAGGCCACTGATGTTTCCTGGCAGTGCATTTCTGCATGGTGTAGTTTAAGTTAACTAACATAACACTTGATACAGGAAGAAATTTTTTTCCCCTTCACGTGGATGCAGAACTGAGTTCAGAAGATACAAGAAAAGCCGGGTTTCATTAGTGGGGCAGATTTAGGGTTCACTTCTCTATCACTACAACCTTAGGCAGGCCCCTTAACTCTGGGACTCTGTAACATAAGGCGGGGGCGGGTGCCTCTTTTTTCAGTCTAATGTCCCCATTCTATGACAGAGCCATGTCCTCTTTATGTAGACCAAGAAATAGCAATTAAAAAAAAAAAACACACACCTGATTGTGCCCATGTTTCCCAAGTACCCTGATTTTTCTTACACTGGGATGTGTCCTGCATGATAACTCATTAACCAATGTAAAACTTGGGGGGGGGGTCCTTTATTATCTCCATAATGAAAAAAATCTCTCCACCAGCTGAGTGCTGGGCCCCACCTGGCCCCCACTGCTGTTGGCTGGGGCAGGGAAACACTGGGAGTGCTGTCCTCCCCACCCCACACTCTGCCAGAGCCAAGCAAGGACGAGGACACCCAGGCGTCGTGCCGAAGCTGCCGTGCAGGAGAGGAGAGAGAGAACACAGAACGAAACAGAGGCCACTGGCACACGAAGGGGCACAACTGCAAGCTGCAGTCTGGCTTCCGACCAGGCAGGAGCTGGGCTCATCTGCTCAGCCACCTCGTCAGAGCCATTTGCTAGACGTATTAGCAGGCCCAACACACACACACGCACACACGTATGTATCTGTGAGAGCAGTCCTCACACATTCAGTGCATAGCAGTGAGAGGGCAAATTTAGATTCCTTCAGTAAGAGCACAGGAGGATACTACAAAACTAGAGCGTTCACTCCAGCATCCAAGTGACAGAAGTGTGTCACAAGCCAGAAACTACGCTACTTGATTTTTACCACTGGTGTCAGAGAGACAGCCAGCAATCCTGACACTTGGTGCCAGTAGGAAGGAGGTCTGAGCTTTTGTTCTCAGTGGCAAATGGAGGAGAATTCAAATGCTTTCTTCTTTGGCTTTAAAACAGAGCTTAAATTCTGAAGCAGAGACTCAAAGCATGGGAGTAGGATTTAACTTCCTGTGTGGAGGTGGAGAAACTCTCCTCCATCTAACTCACATCAGGAATCACGATGGGGTTCTACATGCACATTGGTGAAACCCTGGGCTCAAACTGGAATCTAGCGTTGGAGAACGTGAGGACTCCGCTGAGCTGCTCTGACCTCCACACCCAGCCTGATCCTAGCTCTGAGGTCTTCAGTCTGATCCTGCCGTGAGCCACATCCGCATGTGGCTTCTAAGTGCCAACACCCTGCCATGAAGGCCGCCATGCTGGGGTACGGTTTAGCCTCACTCT